>UFQX01000087.1:1106328-1129427 GCA_900497675.1 Arapaima gigas | reverse complement strand
AAAAAAAAAAAAAAAAAAAAAAAAAAAAAAAAAAAAAAACAGGTATACCTTGAAATACAAGTCTTCAACTTACAATTTTTTCTATGTACACAACTGAAATTAATACTCTTTAGAGTACTATGAGTAAAAAGAGCCAAGTGACACTACGATAGTAATTTGGCCTCAGACGTGCATAATTTTACCCCACAAGCCAATTTCCAGGAATGCATCACAGTTGTAAACAGGGGGATACATGTATAATCTGGACTACTATTCAAGGTTTATTTTTTCCATTCTACCTTACATAGGTGTAAAAGAACAAACTGTATGTCCACCTGAATCAAGTCACTAAACAAATGACAAGAAACAATATTAAGTAGTTAGTAGGGATAAGCAAACAGAAGTAGAGTGCTTATTTACAGCAAGTGATGCAGCAGTGTTGACTGATTCATCCTAAAAACATGCACAACCTTCATGCTAATGGCTACTCAAACACCTGACACTAGATATTAAAATTAAGAACAAGCTGAATTAACATAGTACCACACTATTCTGTTTATTTTATTGACAAGTGATGTTTGCAGCTCTGAAAATGTATAAGAGTAACATCAAGTAGAAAATTGTAATAGAAGTTCACATAAAGTCTCAAATAAGTATTTGTATAAATCCATGTGAAAGAATATTAAAAGTTGTACATCCTGTATGTATTCTTGTTTGAAGCTCACTTGGAGTTCTAATGGGGTGAACTCGCTAGGGTAGGTTACAGTTATTTGGTGTTGGCACAATAAGGTTCAATTTGTTTTAAGCAGATAGCTTCACAAACCTGATGACTCATGAGCAGCACATCCATGCAGCTCCATGTTGTCCAATTACTGCATCAAATTAGGTTTCCAGGGGACTTATTGTGAGCCTTTTCAGCACACCACTTACGAATATAATGTGGAGCCATATCTTATTTTAGTGTAACTGACAAAATTTTACACTCACTATTCCACATATTATTTTGCTCTCAGGAGGGCATATTTATTTTTATAAAAGGTCATTATGGTTTAACAACTTATGCAGAATATAAGGAAGATTTTTGTTCCTCTCTAAAGAGCCTTTATTTCCAGCTCTGTCTACACAAATGTAAAAAAAAAAAAAGTTTCACAGAAAACAGGAGAGAGTTGTTTGACCCCATATTACCCAACAAGCATATCTAATTCTAAAGGATGAGTAGAAAAGCAGAGAGCCAGAAGTCTGAGACACTCATGGTTGTAATCTTATTTTGGTCATCTCAGGTAATGGAACCAAGATTATCTAGTAACACAATTTACCAATTTTATAATCATGAAGCACAAAGATCTGGCAGCTACAAAACTAGTCACAGGAATCAAGGTGGTTCTATAGGTGGAGAATAAGCAGCATACCAGTTGGAAGAGTACATTTCAGCTGGTCAAGGTCCACCAATCTTCTTTAGAAAGATCTGGTCAACTCTATCCTTTACAGAGCCTTTTGAGTGACTAAGTACTCATAATTGAAATCAGCTGATGTGATGCCAAGCCATGGTATGGCTCAGTTTGATATGGGGTTTTTGGAAAGGATGGGTGGATTTATATCTGTGCACTGGAAAAATCTGTCACGCAGCTTTTCATAACTTATGAAAAGTTTCCAGATCTGAACAATCAGAAAAACTGAACACCCCCTGCCAAAAACAAACAAAAAAAAAGACTTAAAAAGGAGCAGTCAATAAAGGACTTTCTTCAAATTAACACACCATTTATAACACCTGAAAATATTCATAACTTCATGAGGGATATTCCTCAAAAAACACTAAACTATGGAGAGAAAATCATTTGTTATAAATCATAGGCTTCAAATTGTTTGGTAAAACCAATTAAAAACATATAAATACAAAGTGGGTAAGAATCAAAACAATGATTCTGGAAACCAACCAAACTACCAACATTGACTAATATTTACTAGCAGCATCATCTACCAACTTTTCAGTTTAAAATTCAATTGGGACTAGAAGCCATGGCCTGGTGGTTGGCTGCGAGTTGTGCATTCAGTTTTATATTCTCTGAAACTACTTCTTCCCAGAAATTGAACAAAAAAACCATTCCAGACTGCACGTGATGGGTTAGATGATAGTGGACACAAACGGATTCTTCATTTAACCTAAATTTTTTTTTTTTTTTTTTTAAACATGTGCTTGATTACATTACTTAAGGATAATTAGTTTAAGAAAACTAGAAATGACAGCAGCAATGAAAATAAGTTTGACTGTTCCAATATTGGTAGCAAGTTTCTGATAAACTTGAAATCATACTGTTAAAAAAAAAAAAAAAAAAAGCAAGGAAGAATTACCAAGCAATTGATGCAGTAAAGATATAGTCCCACAGGCTGTATATTTCACTGGTTCCTTCATGAACGAGGGCTATTTTAACCCCACTCTGCAAATGACTGCTCTTTGTCCATGTCAGTTTCTTCATTCCATTGTTTAACAGTTGCATAATGTGCAACAATTCAAGAGCCATTTGCCTCTAAATGCAGTGTTTTATGTAAGGAAATGAGATGTCATCGTTTGCCAAAAAATTTTTTTCACAAACACACCAAGTAGAGGGAACTTTATTTAAAAAAAAAAAAAAAAAAAAAAACCTGGCTGCTGTTTTCAATAACCATTTCAGCATTTCTAGAAAGAGAAGGCATTGTGAATGCAGCCAAGACTATTTTCAGAGGGTAAAGTGAGAAAACTGAGAAATAGTCATTTTCATTAAGGATGATCTCTGAATTTAGTTCCAGAAATCAAACTGTCCATTGACTTAGATGTTCAAGGATTGGTTTTTTTCAGGGCTGAAATTTAAAAACCATTAGTGTTGCATAAACTGTCCTCTAGCACACAGCTGTGAAAAATCACCAACTAGCAATTGAACCAATTAATCAGGCCCTTCTGCCCATTCAAGGTGCCTTGACCTCAAAGTTAAGAATGGTTACCCAAGTCAAAGTTAGATTTGGCTAGATTTGCATACGTAAGGTAACTAATTACTTTACATGGACATTTCAATGGCCAATTCAGTTGGTGGCTGGGTTTCAATTGCTTCAGACCCAAATGGGAACTGCAATGACTCCACACTAACTGTCCTCCGGCACACAGTTTGGCCAGCTGCCTTTTGCAGCTGAAACACACCTATTTATTCAATTTATAAAATTAATAGGAGCTTTCTCCAAAGCAACCAGAATTGGATTCCAATAGCCTGAAATTACCAAATCAAGCAACTCAGAATAAACTTTCAAAGAGCTTTAGAGGTTGACACTTTGGTAATGTTAACTGTACAAAACCATAAAGTAGACCTGAGACAAACAAATTACATAGATGACAACAGATTGTGATGCAAATTTTTGTAATGGTTTTGGATACCACTTCTTGTATGCTGGAAGGGATTCAGCAATTCTGAAGGAGAAAGCTCCTACTACCACTGTAGCTAGAAAGGTTCAATTTCAAGCTTTGCTCTGAGCAAGCTGCCTAGCTGCACTACTGCAGTGAAATACTGCAAGCTTTGTGAAGCATCTACTGGAAAACACCATCACGACCTATGGGATATTAGAAAAGCTTGTGGCAGAAAGTTCATGGAAATGGGGAAAAAAATGGCTGCTCCATTGACTCCAACAAGCACCCAGAAAGCAATGTTTACCACCAGGTACACCAGCAAATTGGAGACATTTAATTTGGTATATTGGAACACCAAGATCATTTTCCATACTTCTACAAGGCAAAGTGTAGAGAAATTGCTGGACTTTCTCTCTACTGGCCTGTAGTGTAGTATGGTCTGGTCTGATGTTGAATGTTAGAGTATCCAGAGTTATAAGTTTTATAGCATGTGCTAACACTGTGGGCAATTCAATTCCAAATTTAAAGACTGGACTCAATGGCCAAAACAGGGCTATTTGTGGCAATTGACCTCAGCAGTACCACAACTACGAGGCAAGACACTATTAAATACATCACTCTATATTTTGCAGCTAGTCTTAATTGTGCCAGCTCATGTGCTCAGTGAAAGCTTTTAATGGATTAAAAATATTAATGAGGGTGCATCGGAGAACAAAGGGCTTTCTGGTGTACAACCTTCCAGCACGTATCTGAAGGAGGAGGGATGACACTGCAGCACAGATACAATGACGTAACAAAACATCAGGTGGGATATGATGGAAACTATTTTCATACTGCCAACTGTGGTTAATCATGTGGAACAATTAACCTTGTGGTAGTAGTAACATTGGTCATCTAATTACATACCTAGTTATTACTTAAGGTCAAGGGCTCAAAAAAAAATAAATAAATAAAAAATAAATAATAAAAAAAAAAACTGTTCCTCCTATGTAGAGGCAGCACTGACAGAAACCCAGCTCTGCCAGAAGTGCTCAGAGGTAGGAAAACTAAACAAAATGCTCAGTAAGCAAACTGCTGCAACTGAGGCTAGAGCAAAACAGCAAATAAAGGTGAACCCAGCTGTAGAGAAATGAGTATGTGCTTCCAAAGAAACAATTAGTGAACCGACCTGTCAGGTTTGGTCAGCAAGATGGACAATTAATGAACAAGCTTCTCTGGCCATTTCTTGTATGGAAGAGTCAAAAAACACAATTTCACTTCCCATGCATTGGAGAAGTAAAACATTCCATTTGTGATTTACTTTTCAAAAGTTTAAAAGATGCCACTCAATTTAATAGTTTCCTGAAAGGTCATGCCAGTACTCCCTTCTAAGATCTGGACATCTGCAGAAACTACCAAACGATGAATACATCTAATACGTGCATTTCCAGCCTTCAACAATATAAGTACTTGGCATTCCCTTGTGGCAGAATTTGTTAGACTAGGAAAGGGAAGCATGCAGTTCTGCAACCCCCTAAAGTATATCCATGGAAGCAATTACACAGGTCACCTATCATGTATCCAAGTTTGGTGCTGTGCTTACGCCATGCATTTAACCGCAAAATCTCTGAAAAGATCTGGTTCATCTGATGTGAGTTTTTTCTTGTAAATAAGCTTATTAAAAAAAAACTATTTACTGGATGAAAGAAGAGCTGTCCAATGTATGTACTGACCATGTCGTCACAAACTGATTAAAGACCAATGACTCAATTTTTGTTGAACCCAACTCAGAACAAATTAACCTCAACATTCTAATGAACCATGACTCCATAATGAAAGCAACAAATCCATCTACCTTGACAGTCTACATATGTTGCAGTGGAATTGGATTCCAATAGCCTGAAATTACCAAATCCAGATTTGCACCCTATGCGTATTTTATGGTTGTCTCTCTCACACACACAGTGCTTATACCCAAAGCATGATCCATTAGAAGTGGTTCTTACATATTTGCCAGATGGCTGACATTGAGGTAAAGAGCCAGAGCTGAGCACTGGGGAACTTGCAGGGCTGCACAGCTCTGGGAAGGGGTTTGGGATTGCTGGCAGTGAAGATGTTCGCAGCTGCTGCTCCTCCTCCTGGAGCCTCCTGTAGGAGAAAGCAGAGTTTGGGTTCTTTTACACACTGAACAAGATGTCCTGTAAATGACCATGAGACTTGTGGGAAACAGGGTGAGAACAAGGGGGGGGAGGGGACCCACACACAAAGTCAGGTTACAATTTAAAAGATATTAGCAAAATAAGCAGGGGAATCCAATACAGCAGGGTTTCAAGATTTGTATATACAGGTATGATACTTATGACAGGGTTCTACTTCCATGACCTCTAAACAAATTGAAAATTCCTTTATGTTACAGGAACATAGAAATACATTAAGGCTAATATGTACAACAGCATTTATAATATTTTTGAAACCTACTAATTTCACACATTAGTCAAGTTTAAAAATACAGAATATTTAATGCTATGCCATTAAATGTCTTTTGCCTTTTCTTTTCAGCAACACCAGCACTCAAGTTTTCGCTTGCCAGCCATTTTATACAATATTCACTACATGGGAAAATACAGCTAATGTGTAAAAATTGTTTTTGGGGGGGGGGGGGCATCTTTCTGTGATCAGCAGGATGGGGATCTTTCAATGGTCATAAAAGACCATACCATCAATCATAAACAGATGGTCCTGTTGTAATACAGCAACTAATCTCAGGTTGCACTGATGTTTCTCTACACTTTCTCTAACCCCAAAACCAAATAAAATCCGCTTTTGAAGTGGAGTGCTGTTCGAAGGCTTGCCTAGAATAATAACCTCTGTGTGAACTGGAACCGCCTAGCAAATACCCTGACAGTCAGCGCAGCTCATTATCCGAAAGCTTCTTTGAAAATAACTGTCAGTATTGTTCAACAGACTTGACATTATCAGAATATACCATCACTTTCACAGTTTTCTGTCTTTGCCATATTTTTGATTTACATATGCATCATTAGCAGCTACAAGGAGAAGCCCAGCCAGCATTGGGACCCCACCTCACTCATACCTGACGGCAAGGATGTGCACGGGTTGTGACCGGCGAACCCTCTGCCCTGGGGAGGCAGGTTGCACAGGACTGCCACTGGGTAGGGCCATGCGGTGTGGCTGGCCATTGTGCAGCAGAGGTGAGGCTTCTGTCTGTGTTCTGCATTGTGGGTACAGGTTTTCAAAGGATGAGTTCATGTCATTCACTAAGGCCTCCAGGTCCACATCATCATCTGCAAGGTGGGGGGAGGGGGGTACAGAGAGACAGTCAACTGTTACACATAGTATTTGGGGAGGAGGGTGACTGAGTAAGTATGCAGATCTAACACTACATTGTGTCAAGGCCACAGTTGACACTGGAGACAAACACGACACCACCAATTGTTCTCAAATAAACCATACATGCCATAATATGCAAGTTACCATTTCAATTTAATCTTAAAATATACAAAAAAATTTGTCTTTTCCCACCTATCTAAAAATCTGACAACACACTGACTATTCCTAAGTAGGGTGATGTAAATTTCTTCACAGCTTAAAATGATGTCGTTACTTAACGTGGTATCAGAGGGCAAAAATTTGCTCTGTAGTCCATCCCCAAAAAAAGCCACCATGCAATGACAGCTATAGAATGTCACATACACTTTTTTTTTTTTTTTTAAATCAAAAATTGTCTGTACACTAAATTAAGAGCTTTTTTCCCCCCCAACATGGTCTCAATCCAACAGGCAGTCTCTCAGTTCATCAGTATATATATTGAGCAGGACTTGCAATACTAGTTTTGTACATACACTGACACAATTGCTAAGTCATTTATACTGCTGGGTGTTCAGATCATGTACCTTGATCAGAGGTACAACAGGGATTCAAAACAGGCACCTTTACTACAGAGCCCCAACCTATCACACTGTTTATTGTGAAGCCAGTATGTAATCAATAATAGTTTTAGCAATACTTCTGAAATACTGCAACCTTCTCTATGTAATAAAAGTACTAGAGGCTAAATTTTCCAGTAGCAAAATTACATATAGAAATACCAGGGAAGGAACAAATGGGGGGGGGGGCTCCTCAGGTAGAAGTAAAGGTGCTAAGTAGGTAAGCAATGAAAATAAGTGCTATTGTCTACCAACTGATTAGGAGTTTCAATGGGAGGAGGGGTATCTCAGGCTAAAATTAGCACCTTCTATTTGTCTGTCTAGAAATTTTACAGACAGGACTGAGAGAGCCAATGGCAAGATGTCCCCAGGAAACCCCATGAGCTGCTCTAGTTCATCAGTACCCCCTGCCGCTTTTGAAAAACATCACCTGTCAAGATTCAAGACTGGAGACTGGACTGTAGGACCTAGTTGAATTAATGCAGTTTACAACTACATGGATGCTCATGTTTGTTTCGTCTTATGATTTCCATGAGTGTTCAGCATGATTACAAGCTGAAGCCAAAATGGTCTTAGGATGTTAGTTTTAGTGGACATGAAGCACCTCCAAAGCATTCCAAATATTCTTGATGTCAACATTTGCCAACTTCTTATGAGCTTGCAGCCATCATTTGCCACGTACCCACTTTAAGCATGGATATGAGCTGAGAGAATGCGGACTTCTGGTGGCTTTGAAAGACCAGTCCTAAGACTTCCCCCATCTGGTCACTCTTACCACAAGGCCTTATTTGATCACCTTTGACTTTTGGTCAACTATGACTAAATTCAGGAAGATTTTGCAGCTACATAGATTAAAGTACTAAAAGCCTACATCTTCTGTGCATTTAAAGGCATAGTTATATTACATTACAAGGTCAGGAATTAACTGTTGGATGAATATGCCCTGTTAGATTCTGTCCTGATAATATGGCCACATGGGAGGCCACTGAAGTACACTGAACTCATTGTTATGTTCATGGTACCATTTGGAGATGACTTATGCTTTGTGACTTGGCATATCACTGGGCTAAAAGTAGTCATTAGAAGATGGTTAAATGGTAGCCAAATTGTGCCAGTGGGAACAAACAATGGTCGATTAACATTAGGGAGCAATGTGTGCCAAGAAAACATTCCCCACACCATTAAAATCACTGCCACCACCTTGAACTTTATTAGCACAAAGCAGGTGGGTCCATGGCTTCGTGATGTTTGCACCAAATTCTGACCCAACCACTTACGTTTTGCAGCAGAAATCATTCGGACCAGGCAACATTTTTCTAACATTCAACTGTCCAGGTTTGGTGAGCCAGTGCTCACTGTAGTCTCAGACTGCTGTTCTTGATGGACAGGGGTGGAACCCAATGCGGACTTCTGTTGTTGTACCCCAAAGTTCGACATTTTGTAAGTTCAGAAACGCTTTTCTACCCACCACTGTTAGGGTAAAGAGTGGTTACTGCAACCTTCCAGTCAGTTTGAACCACCCTGGCCATTCTCCTCTGATCGCTCAACAAGAGATTTTTGTCCATAGAACTGATGCTCTGCGTGAAAATCTCAAAAGAACAGCAGTTTCTGAAATACTCAAAGCACCCCATCTGGCACCAACAACCAGGCCATGGTCTAAGTCACTTAGATCACATTTTGCCCCCCCATTCTGAAATCTGATGCAAACATTCACTGAAACTTATGACCCGTTTCTGCATGATTGACTGAATTGCATTAATGAAAAGGTATAGAGGTGCCCATTAAAAAAAAATTGGTTTAATCAGGGGTTCTTAAATATTAACATACACTTTGTTTGTACACTTCAACTTCAGACTGCTTCATGTTTCAGGGGATTTAAAAAAATTAAAAATGTTGCTTCCAACTGGCAGTGAAGTAGGAAAGACTTGAATTATTAAAAAAAAAACCCTGGGGTTATTCATTTACACATGCACACATTTTAAAGAAATGGTTCAATCATTGTTTTTAAATATTAACTAAATGACAGGAGCATTCATTCAAGGCATCTTAGAATGTTAGGTTTGTACACCAAATTTAAATACCTATTTGTACAACATGGTATACTTACTGCATGTAAGTAAAAAGGTGACTACCACATCATCTAAGTGATGGCACACAACCCTTCTACAGAAACCAGTAGAAAAGTTCACTAGCTAGCGCACCAATGAAGAAATATTACTTATGCCTGGATGAAGTGAAGTTGTCTTGATCTCCAATGGGAGATCAAGACAAGTGTGGGCCTGTGTACATTTTGCCCAGGAATATGTCTCCATAGCTACACACCTGAGCTCTTCTCAGCAGAGAACACAGTGATATTGCTGAGCAGGGGCTACGGAGCACCAGGTGTTTCATAACTTGCTCTGTGAGCTGTGACCCATTCTGATAAGTCATACATCAGCACGACAAGGATCTGCAAGACCCTGTCTCTGGTTTCTCATACATAGCCAAAAACCTACTTTCACAGGCATCATACACATTTGCAGAATACATGCAATGCAACATGTATATTTAAAAACGTGAAAAATTTGAAAACTGTCAAAAGGAAAAAAAACTATTTGTAATGAATTAATAAGCATTCTAACCAGATTCCCTACAATGTTGCTGTTCTGCAACAATTTAAGCATTTAGCCAACATCTTTATCCAGTATTCAAATATCCTTTCCTAGTTTATCCCCCTTCTGTGTTTTTGTAAGCCAATTCTGTGTGAAATACTGGCTTGAAATTCAACAATGCACCACTAGGTGTTACTCCACATCAGCACTTTTATATCCCTGTTCCCATCGAGTTATAATACAGATACAGAAATGACAGACTAATAGAAGCGTTTTATGTTTAACTTACAGCATGTCCACATAATCCCCCTCACTTACATCACCCACAAAGTTATACTAGTGTTTACACATTACTGCAAGTTTATTAGTGCAACAGGGAAACACTGAAAGCATTATACAGGAAAAAAGATCCCAAAGTATTGTCCAAATTGAGTTTACTAAATAACCCTGGTCATTTAGATACAGCACATTGAAAATTCAAAGTGTATACCAAGTTAAAACACACCAGATGGCCTCATTTGTCTGAACACAGCCTTGACAGACAGACAGACAGACTACTTTCTCCCCCTTAGCTATTAGTCCAAGTTTAACTCAGTGCAGGGAAATAACATTTGTCCCATACGCTAAAGAAATGGAAAAGCCTAGTGGTGCCAGACGTGGAATTTCAGTCTCTTTCATTCTATTACCCACACAAAGCAGGGCTGAGTTACATTAGGTCTGGAGATTGGTCAGCCTGACCCCCTCCTGAACATGGAGACCACTTGTTTTAATGGGGTTCTGCTTCCCCATCCCTCACACTACCATTAATGATGTATTGACGTTCATATTAACAGCAGATAAGCTTCAAATGTTTACTTTTGCAGTAATTGATTCACCATCTCCATTGTTTCACCTGACCAGCATGGCATTATGTAAAACCACTCAGTTGTCCTTCTGAATAAACTGACAAGTGCCAAAATTGGGGGGAAAGAATTAATTAATTGATTTATTAATTGATTGATACATAAATAAAGAGAGAGACAGACAGACAGAGTGAGCGAGCTCAGACAGTAAAGCCAACAGTTGCTAGGGCTTGGTATGAGCACTGTAGTCAAACATCTTTATCAAAATCTATAAAACAGAAAGCAGCACCAAAAGGTCTGGTCCTAAAATGACTAAATTTTGAACTCTTAAAAATTAACACAAAAGCTCAGTTGGCAGACAGCAATTCATCACCTCATTTGACTGACTCAGTGAAAACACCACACCAGAAAGGTCTATACACATTGTCTAATTTTTCAAACTATATACTTCAGTGGTAGCGCAAGTACTTAAATTATAGCATGACCCTCCACCTTTAGGATCTAAGCACAAAACCCTTCACCTGGAGGTTTCAGGAAGTCCTACTGTTGTACACCTGAATGAAGGCATTTCAACCTAAACTGTTCTGACAAAAGGCTGCTTGTATAAAATGAGGGAAAGCAAAATAACAGTTATGCATCTTATGCAACAAAAACAAGGCTAAAAGTATAATGTTTGAATGAAAGTGCTTCAAAGCTCCCACCCCCCTCCCCAATAATAAATAATTTTAAAAAAAAGCTTACCAGGGATTTCCACAAATTTCTGACAGATTTGAGAGACACATAGCAGTAAGTATCAGCGTCAGGAAAGATCAGTATTGGCTATTCTAGCGGCTGGTCATTCAATGGTCAAAGGCTGCAGTAGTTCAACCAAAAATCACTGTGTCACAGTTGAGTTCACAGCAAATTAAATTAGCCCTGGCTGGAGGCCTCAGGAAGGCAATTCATTTAGAGTCCATAAAGAATAGTTTGAAACTATAAATCTGCCACAATGTGCATGCAGATTCCGCTTTCAGGAAAATGCATGTAATTTCTTCATAAAACGCAACAGGAAGGCCATTTTTTTGTTTTAGATGGGTTCATTTTTAACCAGGGCCAGTTTTCACTTATGCTAAAACAGGATATGTAGCAAGACACCCTGACTTGCACTCATTTTTAACTACCATTATATTTTGAAGTCATCCATTTAACGGAACTTCACTTTTAAATGAGACCATAAAAGATTACAAAAGTTTCATTGCCCAACTTGTTATACTGAAAACAAAGGACAAAAAACAACTCCATTGATCATTAACATCATAATGTGATAAGAATTCCACTTCTACATGTCAGAATTGGGCCAAGGTGATGTCTAAGTGATCTTTTGTTTCTCCATTTTTAACATCTTTCTCAATATGAAGCTTTGATGTTTTGATATTCCAAGTATGCAAAAAAAAAAATGAAAGATGACAGTCAAAATATTGAACTAAAAATGCAAAATCTGAAATGTTTACCAAATAATGTTTGAAAGTTGTTGTAAACCCCATAACTGCTTTAGCACTGATGTATGTTGCACTGGAATAGGGACAGAATACTATACCTACTCCTTTTCTGAAATCTGTATCTTGATTATGAACTCTGAAGATGACCTTCTGTCAGGACACTGCATTTATTTGTTTGCCAGTAAGAGAGGGGCAAGTCTCGCAAACTGCACAAAAGCTGTTCTGGAACTTTCCTACAAGCCAAAGAGGAGACAAAGCAGACAGACCACTGCATTTGTCTAGTTCTGTGTGGCATCTCAACAGAAGAATGGATGCTCTCATTATATCTTAATTGGGCTTGCATCTATTGTGGGTGTTATAACAAAAATGGGGCCTTTCTGAAGTCACTGCACTATTTAATAGTGCTTGGAATACCAAACAAAATGGAGAGTGCCTTCGATAATGCTGCAATTCAAACTTTGATTAAAAAGTTTGCTTATTTTCCAAGTCAGAATAATTTAAGAAGCTTTACAGTATTTAACACAAAAGCACTCTTTGCAATTAAAAAAAAAAAATTAGCAAAAAGATGTCAACAATATTCAGTGAAATTCAAGTCAGACAAAAAGCACCACTGTTCCACTGAAACAATCATGTATAATTTACATTATAACCAAAGGCACTATAATCAAAAAGTGATGAACCAGATAGTAGTAAGGTGCACAAATACCAAAACAATTGCACAGCAAAGTTCAATGGGAGATAAACCAGTGGATCCACCCTTTCACACAAGCACTAAAATTCTGAAATTCAGCTCCCAAGATCAGTTTGACCTACACAATAATGGAGGTAGAGGAAGGATCAGTCAATCCATCGTGCACCCATTTAATATTGGAACAGGAAGACAAGCGTCTAGGTGTAAAACATTCTTGCTAGCTGCATTCACAGCATGGTAATCTGGGTATTGTGACAGGAAGCATACTAGTAATAAGGGTCCAACATGAATGGACTAAAAATAACAATATACAGGGAGCCATCTAGCTTTATTTTTGACAAACATGGGCACTTTCTAGTGAAGAAACTGTTCTAAAACAAAAATACAGACAGTGCAATTCAGAAGACCATTTATTAGATGTCATTTGGGACCGAGTATTCCACCTCAGATTTTTCGTTCAAATCTCAAAAGAAAGAAAGAAAGCCTGTCCTGGACAGCAAGAAAACCTTAATGTTGAGCTTTGAATTCCACACTATGCAAGAACATAACTACCAAAATGTTAGTGCAGAAGAGCAATTCCTTGTCTGGGGCTTTACCCTCTAATTTTCACACCAACCACAGCTTCAACTTAGTTACTTGCAAATCTTGGCAAGTTCTAAGAATAAGGTTGGTCATTAGGCATCAAAACTATATGGTATAAATACATACCAGTAACCCTTTAAAACATGACTGGACTGGTAAACACCCTTTATTGCATGCAACTAGAGTATCTTAAAAAAAAAAAAAGTTATATTCAACTGCTTTAGCTTCAGTGTTACAACATTAGTCTGAATCCTCAATTACTTTCATTTACAGCAAAAATTAAATACAGGGTGGTGCCCAGCTGTTTATACTTTGAGAGCTTTAAATGCTGTTTTCAAAAGGGCAGTTGTAGCAATTGTCCCATCCTTGCAATAATAAAACTTGGCATAAGATCATGTGCTGAACATAACTCGGATGGCCGCATGAAAGTAGGCAAGGTTGAAAAATGCTATACGTACCAAAATGGACAAGCAAAATACAGACGGGCAACACAGAAGCTCTTCAGGCTGCAGAGCACAATGTTCAAGGCACTCATGTAAGCACATCTTTTTACTCTGAAGTATACATTTTCAATTTCTTATGAGATAGAAATGTGGAGTCAACAAGGAAGGTTATAAAAGATAAGAAAAACTACAGTCCTTCATGGACAATGGCTCATGTCCCCTAAATGAAGCAATAGCCATGAGCTTTTTGCTAACAGGTTATTAATCTTAGGTCCACTAAGCACTTCTGGGGGTCCTTACCAACATCCAGATGCTACATAATGCCACACTTGTTAACTCTTAGGTCACAAGGCTTTTTCAGTGTGGAAGAGCTCAAAGTTCTCATGTTACTCTAACTGATAGCATAGGTATCAAATGACCATTAAATAAGTTAAGCTACTGTATGGATCCATTTTTCCTGCAGGGATTAATGGTTAAATTCTTTTCTAACACTTGGTTAAAATGGGAGGGATCCTAATCATGCTAGCCTACCATTTTAGGTACCACCTGTGGCAGTAGTGTGTTAGATACTTATTTAGGTACAAGTTTCATGGCTTCCTTAAGTATTCCTGAATAATTGTAGTACCTTATCACATAACAAAAACTAATTGATGCAAATGCAACAAGCCATAGTATTGTTCTCCTGAAAGCTTTAGCAATGTTAAATTTGGGTTGAGAGGGATCTACTATATTAGAGCAATAAGATATTGGATTAACCAGTTCAAAGCAAAAACACACAGCAAGAAGCCCTAAACTGAGCATAGTTACCTTTATAATTACTGCTATTCTTTTTTGCAGTTCCAACAGCAAGCTGTTGTATACATTAAGGTAACCATCATGGATAAACAGAACATTCGATTGCAACTGAGGGGAAAAATTAAAATGTAATTTCTGCTCCATTTATTTCTATGACAGCACCAAGCTCTCACCCACATCCAGACATTTAACAAAATTTTGAGCTTTACCTCCCATGCTGGGTCAATATTGTACTGAAATCTCATGCTCCGATTGTCATGGATGAATTTTGTACAGCACAATTAGATTCAAAGCTTTATTATAATGGCACCCTGTGTCTTTACAAACCAACCCTTTGAACTGTTCAAATATTTACAGCAGAAGTGATTACTATACATCCCAGTTTGAACTTAATGAGCCAGTCTCCTGCTTTGCAATGAGTCTACTTACCAGCCTGTCCAACCCCCCTACCCCACATATACATGCAATACACACTGTAAACCTTCACTCCCACCCCCCACAATACACCACAGGGTACCACAGCATGAATATTCCTAGTCTATCTAAATAAATTCTTTTCAGTAAAAATACAAATGAATGTCTAATTAGCACATAGGTTTTCACAATGTATCAGTCAACATAGACTTTGTGACCTTAAACAGTTTATGTTGAGTAAAATATATAAAATTGATGGCACCACACCAGCCATCAGTTTTCTAACTTGTAAATTGGGAAATTAGAGTAGCATGTAATAAAATTAACTGCAGTCAGTTAAGTCTTACCTTGATGACTTGGCAAATTCTGATCAGATGAGGTCTGGAAACTTTGTCCAATCAGGTCTGGGGGCCTGCGTTCAGAGGATCTATCTACATTATCCTGCTAAGATTTTAAAAGAGAAAAGAAAAATCTCAAAGTGACTCGTAATACAAAAGTCATGTAACAATACATATGACTTGTGCAATTTACTGATAAAAGCAGCTTTGAATATGAATATACAGGATAAGATGACAAATATCCTGCACTTACTCACTGGGATTACACATAGGGCCTTTCTACACTAATCTAACAACCTACCCCACAGTAAGCAAACCCTAACAGGCCACCTTGTAAGCTTTTCGCTGGGGTCGTTGGGTAGGCATCTTCATTCATTGGCGTTTCGCCGATTCAAGCCCACGACATCTGGAAGGCTCAGCAGTGAGGCCTGGCGTCCCAGACCCACCCCCTCCAAGTCTACTAGGCCACATCGCCCCTGATAACTAAGGCAGCATCGCTTCTATGGCCACATTCACCACCGTCGTACCACGTTCACCACCACATTTCCCCACTCGAGTTGAGTTCTCCTCATCCACAGCCATTGACTAGCCCTTTCAGCTACTTCCAACAACTCTTTAGAGGGCATATGTTAAGGGAAGCCATTAATTCCAAACCCACTCAGCAAGGAAGTAATAGTTTTTCTGAAAGCCTCTGACACCTACCTCTACTGGCTTAACGTGTGCCTGCCACCCCCGCTCACGAACTTCTTCCTTTCATAAGCTCCTTAAACCTCATCTACAAACAGTACTGTCAGCTCTATGAAATAAAGTACATGCTTATCCTCAGAATACAACACCATATCTGGTCTCAATGCATTCGCCGCAATACGCCGTGGGACCTGTAGTCTCTTACCCACATCCACCTCTAATTTCCAATCCCTCGCTACAGTCCAATTACCTACTCCGACCCTTCACTTCTGTTTTCCATTATCCTGCCCCTCATGCACGAAAGTAATCATCTTACTGGCAGTAGGCAAAGAATTAACTTCCAGACGCTTCTTCTCGATCACCGCCACCAGCGAACGAAGCACCCGATTATGCCTCCACGTATAGCGCCCTTGCGATAAACTAGCCTTACATGACGATAAAACATGCTTCAGCGTCCCATTCCGTGCCAATAATTTACAACTTGCATCTTCACCTACCCACTGTCCAAGGTTCTGCGGAGTTGGTAGGACGTTGTAGGTGGCCCCCAGCAGGAACTTCAGACAGCTTGCATGTATCGCTCACAACTCTTGCCAGGTGACCCTATGCTTCTCCACACCGCTCCATTTCAGCCACTGCCCCTGCTTAATTTGCGATGCAGCCCTCACTTGCCGTACTTCCTCTTCCTGTTCTCGTAGGAAGCCAACAATCATTCGCCTTCTCTCTGGTGACGTCGCCCTGCTAAATGCTTTCCACGACTCACCTGATCCTAGCCCTACCCACCCCCTTTGCACTTGGCCTATTATATCTCTATGCTCTAGCGCTCTCTTTGCCAAGTGTACCGCCTCTTGTGGCTTCCACTTTCTTCCTGCTTTCATGGTTGGTGCTGCTGCTCTTATTAGCACATCGTTTGACCCTGCTATCAACATTTCATGACTTACCTTCGCACATTTAAATTCCTCCACCAAGCCAGTTAGCGGTAATTCCAATATTCCTCTTCCAAACCATGCTATGCTAGGTTAAACAGCATGGCACTCCCAGCCACTTCCTAATCAACCTATTTACTACCCTTTCAAGCCTCTCCACCTCAGTAATTTGAATATCATATATTGGAAATGGCCACCTCACACGTGGCCACAAACCAAACTGCAAACACCACAATTTTAATTTACTCGGCAAAAAGGACTTATCGATACTGTCTAGAGCATTCACCATGATCTCCCTCAAATGCTCTTTGTCATTCAACGCTGCCCTGTACCATCTACCTAAGCTCTTAACCAGTTTCTCTGAAACAGAAGGCATCACTTCTCCTTCCATAGCAAGCCTTCCCTGTACTAGTTTCCCTTTTATAATTGACAAACTTCTACTCTTACTAGGCTTCACCTTTAGCCTTGCCCACCTAAGATTATTACTCAATTTCTCTAGCAGCCACCGAGTACCTGGGAGGGGTTGTTACTGTTGTCATATCATCCATATATGCTCTAATTAGGGGAAGCCAAGTACCATCCCGCAACTTCTCCCCACCTACTACCCACTGGGACGCCCTAAATATCACCTCCATTGCCATCGTAAATACTAACGGCAAAACTGTACAACCCGCCATTATACCTACCTTCAACTGCTGCCATGACGTAGTGTATTCCAGTGTACTAAAGCACACCTGAATATCATCAAAATAGGCTTAAATCAACTTTAAAACCTTATCCAGTACCTGAAAATACTCAAGTGCATTCCACAAAAGGGCGTGTGGTACACTGCCAAAAGCATTAGCTAAGTCCAAAAACACCATGTGGAGATTCCTCCTCCCCATCCTTGCTGTCTGCATGTATGACAACATCAACATCAGTGCCCAAATTACACCCTGTCGACGATTTAATTCGATAAACTAGGCAACTGAATGTCGAAGAGAACCACATGCAGTATGATTTCCTACTTCTGCACATTCACATCTCTTGATGAATGCAATGTTAAATATAAGCCAGACTTGATAAATGGACCAAGTTTAATCAAATTTAGACTATAACTCAAATACAAGTACCATTCTGTACATTTACCACCCAAAGGAGGTCAATTTTTAGAGGCTATCCTGGAAAGCACTGACATGAACGTCTAAGCACAAATCCCAAGCCATCTAGAACGTTTTTGTCTTGTGAACATATCCTGTTGTCTATCAACAGGCTATATCTGGACAGGTTTAAATGCAAAATAATTTGGGTGCAGTCACCTGGCTAATATGCTTCAACTCCCAAAACATGCAGCATCATTTATCAAATTTTCCTGGGAGTTCCTTGGTAGCATCTTCCAAGGTGGCTGGCAAAAGGCCAAACTTGCAGTATATTAGTCATCAGTACTTCAGGAAACCAAGGTTTAACGCATGTGCATCCACACAGTATTAGACAAATTTCTTAATGGAGAGAGAGAGCAAAAAGGAAAGTTTGCTTCAATAAAGGAACAAATAGTCAATACAGAAGGAAGGGAGCCCTTCTTGGAGTGCTATGAAAGGCCTCCAACTTCCCTTCTCCAAGACTGCTCTGGACTACAGCCCAGAATCCCCACAACATTTACTACAGTTATATAACACTGCATAACAAGTTGAATTCCACCTGATGTTTTGCTACTGAAAGATAGACCTGTACCAAAGTATCTGGGTATGTTCTGTACCTTTATTTCCCTTGTGTGCATTATAAAATAAAATGTTAAAAACTGCATTAAAACACTAATGCAAACATGCCAAGTTATGGTTACAGAAGAGTTTGGTTGCTGCAGCAGGTTGAGTCTGCAAAACCAGAGAAACACAGCACAGCCCCCGTAGGAGAAGCTGGCTGGGATTCCCTAGGTCGCCTACAAAAGACAGCGAGAGCAAAGTCGGCAGGGGGGCTGGGCCAGCTGATACTTTCTATGGGGTCTGAACGACTACACAAGGAAATTAACAATGACAGAAAGAGCTCTTCAAAACAAGTCAACTAATCCTTTGATTGAGGCCACAGTTTAGATGCTCCCATGTCAAGTTACGCCATGTGAAATCCAATGTGTTCAGCCCAAAGGAATGTGCATTTATGCAACTGCCATTCATTGTTCGTCGATTTCCCCATTTCATGCAGTTTTCCTGAACCTAGCAGCCACAAAAGGTATACCCAAACTCTAAATGGGGAACCCCCCCCCCCATAACTACCCAGAAACTATAGTCAACTTTGGGGGGGGGGGGGGAGAGATACCACAAAAACCTGAAACCCATCAAATTGTCACTTTCAACAGGTTATGGGGCATAAACTCCTGATCTGGTCTTGAGTCAAAGTCTTCAAAATTTGAAAAAGGGGGGGAGGGGGGGGGAGTGTCAGAATGATATGCAGTTAAGCCCCCCTAACACCATTTTAAATATAAGCAACATCAACACCAAAATACTATTCAACACAGAAAATACAAGCAAACAAACATATCTAAACCTGTACCCTGTCAACAGAAGGCAGACCGATGCATAATTACCTGGTAATTTGGATGGTGTAGAAAATAGTCTGGACATCCAGCTACAGCCATGTTCAGTAGTGCTTGATGTCTTTTCCTCTCACATTCACTTCTGGTTGCTCACACAGGAACCTGAAGGAGGGGGGGAGGAGTCTGAGCCACAATCTCAAAGAAAAAATCTTACACTCTGCTGTATTAGTCTTGACATTGTTGGAAATGTATCTTAATCCATGCATTTACACAGACCATCTGAGAACAGGAACAAAATAGTGCCAACACTCTCCAGCTGAGTTTTCTAGAAATGTTGGCAGAGTAAGTTGTCAGCATCCACTGACCCTATAGTCTCAAATACAAGTTATTGTTCACTGGTTATAAATTCACATTTTCCCTGTCTGTCACTCTTTGGATCAGTTCAATTATAGGTGCAATTTTGTATTTGTGGAACCAAAAAAAAAAAATAAAAAAAAATTGAGACCATGACATTTCACATCTAAAAAGAGAACAAACAGATGCAAGGTGGGCTATTTCAACACACTGACTTTGTGGGTTTTGATGCATTTTTATACTGTATCCAGTATGGGTAAAGCCAGAAAAATATTCTTGGAATTTTCTAGAATGGTCTATAGATTTTCTGATGTACCCAGTATACTGTAAATACAAAAGCAAGGAACAGTAAACTGCCTGCAGAAAATTAAATGCTTAAAAGTAACAATACTACAAAGGGGGGGCAAACAAATAAACCTCACTGCCCTCCAGGAATGGGACCTTGTTTGGCATTTCAGTATTATATCAAACAGACAAAAATAAGCAATACAAGTGACTGAAGCTGCATTTGTCAGTTTCTAGTAAAAAGTTAGCCAATAAATAAATAAAATTATAATAAATAAAAATTATTCTTACATAAAGCATTTGCTTATAACATACTGAAACAAGCTCATTTCAAAACGTTGTTATTCTTTTAGGAGACACAGGCACTTATACCCTACAGGATACTATCAGGAATTCAAGTTTAAAAAAAAAACCCCAAACACCCTACATTTTTAGTCTCCAATTCCAGACCGCCAATTACATAATCAAGTAGACCATCAAGGTCCACATCTACAGTCTACACAGTCCACCACTGGTCACTGTGGTAACAAAGGAAGAGGTGTCCATGTAGATGATGTCATAGTCATAAATCAGTGCCACACTGGGGGACAGCACTCCTTTTGTTAGTTAGTACTGGCTGTTAATTTATCAAGAGGAGGGAGAGGGGGAGGAAATACAGTAGCACAGCATTTTTATTCAGCTCACACAGCCTGCACTCTCCAACTGAGCCAGGGCCTTGCTGAACAGTGCTCAATGGCCTTCGTGAAACCGCGACGCTTCAAGTGCAGTCAGCCACAGGATTCTTGCCAGCAGCAGGGGTGGAGGGGGTGTTGGTGGTTCGGAGATTCAGTACATTCTTCCCAGCATGTCTCTAGATAAGACACACTGCATTTCATTTAACATTTCCTCCCAAAGCAGGAAATGTAAAGTTGTCTAAGGGCAAGTTTTTAAAATTTACTTCTACGAATACATTAAAATTACTTTTTCGTGTCAGATACAGGTTACTGTAAAATTGGGAATCATGTTGTAGGACTGACCAGCAGTGCTTGATGTGAGGACAGAAGTGCCAGGGCTCCCTTTATTGGCCTGTTGGCATATACATCAATGCAAGAATTTAAAGTATGAACGTTTTAATTTCTGCAGTGAATAATGTACACATACACTACTGATGTTCACAATATCCATTTCGTTAACAAGGAAACATTTTTCAATGAACTGTAGGAAAGCAGCACCCAAGCAGACTTGCAGCTAAGTTGGTGCACCCTGGTTACAATGCCAATTATTCATAATGGCCATGTTCTACAGCAGCCTTTTGCTGAGAGAGCAGCTCAGAGAAAGAAGCTGGTTGGGCAGAAGAACAAGAGTACTGGGAACTTATGAGGAGCACTCGCACAAAAAGGGCTTTGCAATCAGTAAAAGAATACATATGCAATGTCAATAAACAAAAAAACACCACCACTTCCATGTTTAAATATCCAATCATGTTAAAAGCTTAAATCAATCATGGAATTGTGCAGATCTTGGCACAATAGATTTAGAGCTTAAAAATGTAGAAAACCTGGCACAGAAAGTGACCGATATGCCCCCCCCCACTGCAAATAAAATATAGGTATCAGGTGATTTATGAAGCTCTCAATCTGATTCTCAAAAAAGCAGTGAGACTAATACACTGAAATCACTGGTTTCTGAAGATCCCCATATTTGTGACTTTTGTTCTGCTGCATCATCTTTAATATTTGATGATGATTAAACAGGTATTCTGCTTGTTCAGTACATGATCACTGGTCTGGACCTTATTTAGCAAGCATATGGCATGAGTGTACAACCCTCTGGACACTACACTAATCCATAGCAAATCAATCACACTGGGAAATTTAGCAGTATCAAATGTGAAACATCTCTGGACTGTGAAAACACAAAGACAGGAATGACATGCAGAAGTGATTTTCTTTCTTTCTCTCTCTCTCTCTCACACACACACACACACACACACACACACACACACACACACACACACACACACACACACACACTCCGATTTACCTATGTTGCCCAGCATGCCCTTGCCAAATCTTGAAGATGGGTCTGCCAGTTCAAATGTCAATATGGTTTCTCTGCTTTGCAACATAAGTTCACTGTATGGGATGACTCCTGGGTCTGCACCAGGCTGTACTATGGAATCTTCAGCAGTTTATCTTTAGTGCATGAAGCACTAAAAGTACTAAAATTACGTGCCGATAAATACATTTACAGTTGGACCAATTGTTTAATAAATATTTAATTCACCATTTTAAGCACATTGCTTATGTATAAATTTAATTACAATACTTGCAGTTCTGATGAAAGTATCAGAACAGTATTACCCAAAACTAATTTGTTGTAAATTTTAAAAAGCAACATTTAAGCAAACAAATTTAACTAGCCCTTAGTGAATTTACTGAACATCCATACTGCAGTTCTCACTCATCTGCACAGGTAGAGACATGAAGCCCATGGGCTACTTATACACATTCGTGACTTGGCACAAACTCTACCAGTACTACTCAGAAGTGTAATTTTCATTGCCACTTCAGAGGAAGCGCACATATGGATTTAAAATCTTTCTTTCTTTGAAAACAAAATTTTTATGGCAGGCTGCAACTAAAAATGCACCGTTATTGCTGGGACTGATGAAGTCCACAATTAGAAAGTATAAAACCTTCAAGTTATCCTTGCAAAAAGTGCTGCCCTCATTGCAGCCAAAATAAAGCAACTGCCCTTTGGATGAGCAGACAGACTGAAAGGGCTTGTAAGTAATGAGCGCAGTGTGTGGTACACACGCTCATCATTGCGATGTGGGTGATCTGTTAGTAATTCTTTGGTTATGAACAGTACCACACAGGCTTACCCAGCACTCAATACAGTGGGGGGGGGGGG
>UFQX01000087.1:988153-1106278 GCA_900497675.1 Arapaima gigas | reverse complement strand
CATACCCAGCACTCAATACAGGGGGGGGGGGGGGCATCTAGGCTCAGTGGACCCTGAACGTCTGTGCTAAGCAATTCAGTCACATTATTGTCACTGAACATTTCAAAACCTTGTTCCAAACACGTCAACCTACAAGTCCTAATGAACAAAAATATTTTCCATGAATGGATGTCTCAAGCAGCAGAGCCACATATACAATATTTCCATAGCCAATTCTTATGGATTGCATATTTATATGAACTTTACAAGACATTGTGTTCACACAGACTGTACAAGAATGTCAGTGTCTTAAATCAGAAATAGATATCTTTTAAAAGGCTGTCATTTTTACTGGCTAACGTGGCATTTAGCCAAAAAACAGAACTAAAAACATGCCACTCAGCAATTGTACAAATTTTACTGTATATGATTATAATTAGGCAAAATAAAGTGAAATCTAATCACATTTGGCAGTTGAAGTGTCAGTTTCTTAACTGAGACTTCTGGTACAACTATAATAAAAGTGGTTATGAAAACTTTGACTAGCTACCCCTTTGTATTTATTACACAAAATGTAATGGAGAATCAACTAAAAAAAAAAAATTCTATTTGACCACTTCTAACAAAGTATTCTGTAATTTGTGTCCGTTCTGCTTCATATCTGCCACACTAATGCTGTGTTGCTCCCCCATCCCACATGGCCAAAAGCTGAGCAGTTCTTACATTTGCAGGAGGCAGCTTTACCCTTCCAGGCTGAATAAGTGCAGAGGCCAGGTTCGGGGATCACCACGATTTCAGGCTATTTCCAGTAAATCCTACTTCAAGCTCTTTAAATCCAGCCATCTAAGAAACAATTTGCATTAGATTTCTTTGATCACGTTTTCAAGCTTTAAAGGCGTCACATGGGAGCTGCTGTACTTGGAGTCCCATCAGCAGCTCGCAATGTTCTGGGCTTTCCCAGTTAGCTGAGCAGTCATATCACATGTGCGGCTCTGCTGATGTAAACACACGACCTGTTGGCAGGACTCCTAGTGCTGTTGGTACCATGTGACCTTCCATCTACCAATGACTGAAACACACGCTCCCTGCACCAAAGGCAGACATTTGTGTGTTAGTCACCCTGCAAGCACACACAGCTAAGAACATAGCTAGACAGATGCAGCTGCCCAAAACAAACACTTTTCCTAAAGCACACCAAGATTAAATCTATATTGAAAACACAGCCACATCTGTGCACCCAAACATGAACTTCACCTTTGCTCCCCAAGTTTACACAACATATTACAAACCTAAATATGAGACCGCAGATCACCAGAGCTCTGATAGGATATCCAACTTAATTCATGTCTAATGAATTAAACCGTACACGACTTTAAAAAGGGACATTCCAAATGTACTGGCAACATCTTTTCCTGAAGAAGTTTACACGTTCATCAAAAGTATAGTAAAAACAAGCAGGTTTTGCTTGGCAGATGCAGTTTATGAACCCAAACCCATTATTAGTGGTCATTCCTCGAGAGCACTTGGAGTTTGTCTTTTAACTCTAGCTGTTCCTCTAAATCAAACAAGCCATTCCTGCTGGGTAAAAACAGAAGCTATAATTTTCCATCTCTTCCTAACCTGGCAACCTTTGTAAACAGCAGTGTTATTTATATCCTGGACATCACTCAAAACAGCAAAGTGCTGCAGTGCAACATGGCAAAGGCAACCCACTACACCAAAATCAGCAGACAGTGTAGACTTGCACAGTTCAACATTGTCAAAGGAGGGGATTTGTGGTAGTAATTCAAACCAAGATGTTACATGTCTCAAACAACAGAACCATTAATTGAAAGATTGATGAAATTGAAACTGAAAATGACCTGGTGACAAAAATAAGGGCCTTTTCCAGAAAAGTACTTCCTTTAAGCCCACGCTTTGCAAAAAACCTTCGCCGTTTTCCCACTAGTCGACACTGAGAGCAAGTACTGTTTCAGCCCCTATAACTCAACAAGCCATCAAAGCTCCACTGGGATTTATAGGATTCTTATAGGTTTAACCCCACATCTTGCCACCTGTGCACAGTACATAGGGAATCTGATATGGTATTGCACCTCTCCCACCTTCACTGTACAACTCCACTCTACACAGCTGTTCATACAGATGAGAGATGACATCCCTCAAGACAAACCATGTGAGAACTAGATCCTCTTGAAGCCAGAAACACTTGTAGAAGCCAGAAAAAAAAAAAAAGTGACTTAACTGAGACAAAAGCACCCTATGGGGGCACTATGTGGCCAACAAGGATCAGCACTTAACATTTATACACACTGTATATTTGTTCAGCAGATGCTTTCCTATAAAAAAAGAATTGGCTTATATTTAACTGACAACTTTGTCCAAAGTGGCTTGCTAAAACAGCTCAATGATGAAGTTCAAACAGCAGTGCAATGAAACACTCAATACAAGCAATTTTAGATTGTGAATCCTCTTGAAACATCATAGAACTGTGGAAGGAAACCCACACAACCACAGGAAGAACATGCAAACTCCTCACACTGAGCCAGATTAACACCCATGTCTAAATGCACAACCTAGTCACACTTAAGAACCAGAGCTATTCATTGAAGCACCATGCAGCCAAAAAACCCAACTCAAACCCCTCTGACAAACCAAACACTTGCTTGTTTATATTTTAACTGTGATCCTTCAGACAACTGTCTGGGAAGTACTGCCCTTTGTCAAGTTTGGCAAAAAAGTATATTTGAGAAGGCAAAAAAGAGTTCCATCTTCCATACTAAATATGTTCACAGTACATTATGAGTCACAGAAATAAGTCACCACTGGTACATACTTCCTGCAGTGAGAAACTGAAATCTGAGGGTGGAGACCAAGAACAGGCTCTGATCTTCTGGCCAGTGTGCAACAATAAGGAAAAGGCCTCCAGAGAAGATGCAGTTCTGGAATGTGCAACATCCAGCTGCGAGGTCTGCAAAGCTTCAATATACTTGCACATGGGGGTGAGGAATACATGCATATTCACTGCTGTTCCTAGTAGTTCTATAATCAGGCAGCATCACAATGGGTCTTTCAGCAGCCATTGCAGGCTATTTAAAGGTAATATTTTATTGAACATTTTCCTGTGCACTAGTAACAGATTAAACCTCTGAATTCTAGCTGCATTTTAACTTGTTTGTAAGAAATTTAGCAGCTACAGTTGTGTACATTAAGAAGCACAACCATATGCACCTGCAGCACAATTTTACACTTGACTGTTTTAATGCCCAATATGTCAATGAACAAATCAAGGTTATCAAGTACCTAACCAAAGTTCAAGCAAAACTCCTGTGTCCTTGCAACCATTGCATGTTCTTTACTAGTGCAGCATTCGATGCTATCAGCCACTGGATTATGCTTTCCTCTCTTAGACAGCCTGGACTCAACAGGAACAGCATTGAAAAAGTTTGAGCCTTAACCATCAGTCAGAGCTCACCTGGGGTTCTGGTATGGCTTTGTCTTCCCCATCAGTCTCACACAGGTGATGTTCCACAGGGTTTGGTACTGGACTTCTTACTCCCCTCCATCTACACCCCATGTCCCAGCTTTGAGTTTGAGTCTCAGTGCTGACTCAATATTGATGATACCCAGTTCCCACCTCTTCCCTTCACTTAATAGCTATAGACATACCTTCATATTGCATGTTGTCTTCAGACTGAAGCCCTAATGTGATGTCTCATTTAACACCGTATGCAATGTCTAGTCTAGGCCATGATAATATTCCACTTAAATTATTGTACGGCCTTCCAGCATCCACCAAGCCTTGAAAAGCTGATACAGAATAGCACTGCTTGAGTTGTATTTGCTTGTTCAAGTGCTCCTATACACTTCCCCTCCTCATCTCTATCCACTGATTCTCTATTGTAATAGTATGTATGGAGGAGCATGGGTTTCCTCTGTGATTAGAATTCACTTCAACTACAGACCTCTGATAAATTCAGGTTAAGGTCAAAATGTGTCCTTCTGGTCTGAAGTCTATATCCTGAAAATCCTACTGTATAACAAGCTATGTTGCTTCAGTACCATGAAGAGTTTCCAAAACATGAATTATCTATAACTGCTGAAGGCCCAGCTGTACAAATCATCAGATGAGATCACCCTTTCTGATTTCTCCACATATCCAAGCAAGTTGAATTATTCACTGTCAATGTTCAGTTCAGGAACTGATAGTATGCTCCATGCTGGGGAGAAGGAGATCAAACAGATATGTGAATTATACTTGGAACCTACTTGACAACTACACGTAGAATCTTTAAAGGCAAAATTCACAAATAAAATACTTAAACAGGTACAGACACATTACTGTATAACAATATCTTTTTTGGCTATTGGGACTGGATTAAATACATCCAACCCCAGTTAACAGCTTGAATAACAAGCAAATTGACTTCAAAGGCATCTAAAGAACTCCTTCAGAGACAATAAATATTTATTCCAGAGACTTCCAAGCAGAATATATAGGGAAAAGGAAAACTCACTGAACAGCTGATCCATATGAGTGCAACAGGAAAAAAGTAACATGTCAAACACTACAGGTTCATTAATATGCACACATGCAAAAATCATTCATAACAGCAATTACCTCTAGATAACACGATAACAGGAAAAAAAAGCTTTTTCCATAGCTTGTTTACTTGATATTTGGAATTCACATGAAAGACTTTTGTAAACTTAAGTCAGACTTTTCACCAAATCCTACTCATTAACCACTGAATGTCTCAGTACCAACAGTCATCCTGTCATGGGCTGCAGCATGATCGACCTCAACATCTCCACTGGTACAGAGAAACATTGAAGGTCTTCAAGGAAGGTCAATAAATGTTTTCAGATCAGAACCAAAACGTTCAACTTTGGCACCAGGCAGTGGTCGACTCAGTCATGCCAGTGAACATTTTTTGCATAGGTATGGTCAGACCACTGACAGACACTCATCTGTGCCCACCCTGCAAAATCTGGACACAAAGGTGCACTTTTATACCCGTTTACTTTATGGCGAAGGCTCATCGAGTTGTTAACTGAACTCACTGAAATGCTGCTCTGTGCTGAGAAGAAACCAGACCACTGTACACTGAACAGACAGTTCGTTTTTTTTTGTTCTTGTTTTAAATAGAGATTGCATCTTTTTCTTTTCACACTTGGCCAAACTCATTCGCTTATTCTTTTAAAACTTTAAGTTGAGCATCAGGATTCATTTCTTGTAGGACTCAGGTGAAACCCCCAATCAATTACCATATTATCTGAAAGTTAACCATTTATATTGCAGGCAAAAATATAATTTAATTTTGCAAACATGTTTATATTTTGTACATATGGCAATTTATAGCATCTTCTAGCATGGGGAAAAAAGCTTGGTTACATAATATTGGACAGAACTCTTGTAAAGAATACCATCACTGAAGTCTAAACGAGCCATAGGACAATCTTGTCATCCAGAATCATTTCACATATCTTGGTCTTAACCAGTCTCCTAAGGTACAGTTATGTAAATAGTAATGTGGTGATGTAGAACCAAAATTATACTGAATGAAATCAAAATTAAGCAGACAATTATGCCAGTCAGATGATCTACAGTATGCTACAGTGATACAAGTATGATTTTTACAAGTTATACTTAGCATTTGAAAATGCCTACAGTGGACTGGTAACATTTTCTGAACCTCAGTTACCTCTCGCAACTGAGATCACCAGATCCGCTACTGAGCCTAAGCGCAAGTATAATAACTAGGGGAACTGGTTTCCCACAATGATTGAAAAACAACTGATAGGACCACATAATATTGGTAACTACTAATTGTTTTTCCTTGTATTTTTACCTCAATACCTGACAAACTGTCAGGGAGATCAAATTACTTGCTAGGTTAATGTAAAACTACATTTGGATGCAGAAGTGACAAGTTACACAAAATAATCCTTAAAATTTCTTTAAACATAGTTTTGTAGCAATTATTTTCTTCAGCAAGTGTGCACACAACACGACAGTGTACAACCAGAGTCAGTGTTCTAAAAATATTCCACTCTGAAGTGGATTGAAGAGTTTTCAAACCTTTAGTTACATTTGATCCTATTTTTAACCTATTGACCTACTCAGTGCAGCATTATCCTTTCTTACTGCACAAGTGTTTAAAATTTGCTGTTGCTAAATGAATTGTGCCTGTGTTGCAAATACATTCCTAAAATTTTACAGTTACTGTTGTGTCAAAAGCCATTTATAAACTTTCTAGAGTCACAAAAAGCTAATATTCAATTTCAAAATAATTCAACATAAACTTACCAAAAGTGACACAGCCAACTAAAGTACCTTGGTTGTTAAATGTTTGATTTTGGAGATTGAAGGAAAAAGGGAGAATTGACAAACGAGAATTACTTATGTCTGTTCTGTCAGAGCATAGTATACTAAATAGCGGCGATAAAGCCATTTTATATAGCTGTGTGAACTTACCTAATGAAAAGTACCAGATAAAGGGGAAGACAAGCCCAATCCTGCAGTACAACAACCCTGCAGTTTTAAGGGCTCACTAAATGCCAAGAAAAGCTGGAGCACAATCACATTATGCAAAGATAATTACTGATTCAGTTAAGAAGGGTTTGAAAGAAATTGTAACTAGTTTCCACTTCAGCAACTACTAAGCAAACTAGAAGCACAAAGGTACACAAATTGTATGCAAATCCAGAAGTAGCAATACTTCATATTATTCAAACTTTGGCACAAATCTACACGCAAACAGTACACTTAAGGTTCTGACGTGAAACTAGATTTTTTCCTGGGAAAAGGCAAGACGTTTACCTGAACAATCTGCTGTTTAGCGGATTTTTCTCTATGCTATGTTAAAACCCTCCTTGCTCTGGGAGGAGGTTAACCCGAACTTTTACTATGTAAGAGGATCTCCAGTTTTTGGTCAAGTGCAGGCCTTTAACATTGGCTGCTGTACACCGTCCTGTTCAACATCACTAAACCCACAAAACAGAACATTTAAGATCTCACACTGGTCAAACAGCACCTGTTTTACATTAAACCTGAACTCCAAAGGGCATGGAAATGATTGACTTACTGTTGGATTAGAATTGTATTTTGCAGAAATAGAACTTGGGTTGAGGTGTCCAACATCCCCTTTCTTCTGAGATGATTGGGTTTCCTAAACTGTGGCACATTCTCCAAGCCCACTTCTAGTCCACATACTGCTTACCCAAGCATGGCGGTACCTTCACCAGGACAGAAACTAAACACCAATAACCCAACACAACAAAAGAATTACAGCTACACCTGTTGAACCTACATCTGTTGAATTAAATTTCAGGGACATAACCTAAATATGTGTTAGTCTATAGAGACAACACTAAACATTTCACACAAGGAGTACAGGACTAAAATGATCTAGAGAAAGCAATCCAGAACAAAACGCAAAAGCAGAAAATCTTGAATGGCTAAACAGTATGAGAATTAGAAGTGTGCTTGGAGAACATGCATGGAAAACCCAGCCATCTGAGAAGAAAGATGACACTGGACTACCTCAGCCCAGGGTGTATGCGTTTGATACTGTTAGACAGGTATTGAAGCCCCATATTTGTTTCCAAGCCCTAACTACTGTTTCTTCCAGTAAAACATCAACATCCATAAACAATGTTTGGACCCAGAACATACTATTGGATAAGAGTGCTCCAACAGAGCAATGTGTATAGAGGGCATGGTGAGAAAACCCTGTCCATCAGTACATACAATCGACAACACTGGAACACACCTATTTCACGCATTTCTTAAAACAGATTACAAACGTAATTAAATAAGGGAACTTGTTGTAAATATTATAAGTACCTGCAGAGATGTACAGGAAAAAAAATTATACAAATATAACTTTTGTAGGGAAACCACCCGAGTCCTTAGATGTTTCCAATCTCAGGAAAGAACTTTTGGTAAGTCCACTCCCCAAAAGCAAACATAAAAGTTGCCCGCAAACCCCAACAAACTTATCGATCTGCTCAACTGGAAATGCAACAGAATAACTATTACTGAATTAACGGAGAGCAGTTTACCTTGCATTAATCCTGACGTTCATTAAGAAATGGGCCTGTGTAGAAGAAACTGCACATATAAAAAACACACACACCAGAATGTTCCGTGTTTAGTCCTCAGAATGTCAGATGCAAGTTTCTCCCACGGATGCAAAAACGGCTAATTATTCGGTTTTACTTCAGAAGAAAACATACATGAGCGAGATTAAGGAAAATTGCGGTTTTCGCCATTAGTCAGCAACTGGCGCCCAAGTTCGCTAAAGCCGAAAGCAGCGCGAGCAGCCGCGCGCGTGCCCAGCCGTACGTGCTTTACGTGGTTAAAAAAGGCAGCCCACTCGCGCTGCAACCCGTCCCCGCCATCCCGGTTTTTCAACCACCCCTTAGTACAATTTACCCTCTTTAAGCCGTTACACGTGCTGCCGCCTGAAACAACGCGACCTCCTAAAAACGCAAAGTTAAAACTCACCCCAAAGCAAGATATTTCCCGCGTGCAAGGCCCAAAGCAGACCAGAAGTAGTCCTTTTCAAGCCCGGTACAAAAAGGAGCAGAAATAAAGAGCCAACGCGGCTCCGTCTCCAGCGGTTGAGATTCCCGTAGAGGAACAACTTCCACGGACTCGTCGCTCAGCTGACTGTGGGACACGCACGAACCACAGCTCCGCCTACTATACAGGCGCCTCCTCCAATCGGACGGGCTGAACAGCTCCGCCCCCACTGAAGCCCCGCCTCCAGTCGTACGCGAGACCGACCTCCGCCCACCGCTAGGCCCCTCCTCCGCGTTGCCAACACCCTGCGGTAATTTCGCAAGGCAGCTTTTTGTATTTCACTGGGAATTAACCCCATCTTCACTCAGTCTCCAAATGCACATCCTCATAAAATTGTAGCGGGCAAGACCAAGACGCGAAATTAACACTATAGGAAAGAAAAGTTGTCTTTTCCACGACACAAGAAAATAAATTGTAGTATGACAGCTGGCACCATAGTATACTGGACTGAAGTTTCCTGATTGTAATTCCTGATTGTCCCCTTGATCAAGATGCTAGTACAGTAAAAAATACCCTGTTGTATATATTCCCAAGTCATAATATTCCTTATTTAACAAGGTGCTGCTCATTGACAGTGAACAATAGTTTGGGCTAAATTAAGGTTAACAATTGGAAGATATATTTTTTACATTTTAAATATCAACATATAGCTCATAATAAAAAGAAACAGCTCAATTTTTCCAAAGTGCTTTTCCAAAGGGCACAGGACAGGAGGCGCTCTGGACAGGACACCAGTGTGTCTCAACATGCGCTCTGGGCAATTTAGAGTCACCAGGGTACCGGAAACATGTTGCTGGAACTTAGTAAACAACCAACACAAATGCAAAGAGAACATTCAGACTGCAGACAGATGGAGCTAAAGCCGGATTCAACCCCACAAGCCTGGGCCTGTGAGCCGCTGGAGCCTGCTGTGCCACCATGCCAACTAGCTGTCATTAATAGGTGTTAGCATTTCTTAAAATTAGCACATTACAAAATGGATATGCCTCAAGATCTTAATTACTATCAGATTTAAATGTGGCTTTATTTATGCAATAACTGGCTTGGAAAAGTCCTTTAAGATCTTTTTGCAGACTAAAAATCTTTTTTTTTTTAGCAGAATTACACATATCACAAAATAAAATTTCATGATGTGGTGAAAATGCCAGGTTTTCCTTCAATGCTCAGTACCTGTGAATGTAGAAAAAACTGCAGGGCTCAGACATGGATGGTTTTTGAAGAGAATGAGAACCCTGAGAAGAGAACAAAGGGTCCATAAAGTAGCTCACCCCGAGCGTCAAGCCTCTGAGATCACTGTAGATTCTTAGGACTAGCATCCCACTAGACAGGTTTCCAGGGGATTTATCACTATTGCTCATCAACTGCACTAGCTGAATAAAAGCAAGAAGTTTTTCTTTGATCCAACAAATGTGACAATGCCATTAATTCCTTATGTCAAGCTCTTATCACTATGGATATACAAACTTACCATTTCCAAGCAGACCTTTGTCTTGCCAGTAATATCACAAATTATGCAAATGCCATGATTCATTGTATGTAATGTCACACCCTAATTTCTCTATTATAACTAAGTATGATATTTCATAATATGCATATTTTTCTTTATTTTGTACAGTGCAACACCGTTTTATGTAGAGTTTTTTAATTGAAAATTAGAATGTGAAATGAGTGCTTTAATGTGTTTCTCATTTGAACAGTCATTATGTACAAGGCTTTGAATGAAGGAATAAAAGACTTTTACAGAAAGTGGTTTTTCTTAGGGACAAAACAATCAAGTAGTCATATGGACATGGCCTTTTACCACATCTTCCACTCTTTCAGGGAAAAGTTGTTGTAGTGGTAGGAAGAAATAAATGTGTAAGACTTACCATTCAAGTTCCTGGAAATATATAAACTTACAGTACATCTCAAGTTATTGCTAGAAAATCTTCCTTTTCTATAAAGTAAAAACACAAAATGAAAAATTCACAACATTGAGACTTCAGAAAGAATATACTATGAATTCCCGGGGTGGCAAAAAATGAGATCATAAATGTTTGTAGAAAAAGCCCAAAGCAGACATGTTGGTTGACATTACAGGGTTTAACCCTTAACATACATGTCTTTAAGGGCATATTTAGTGACCTTAACCTGCTTCACTTTTGAAGCAGTATAGTCCACACTTTACAAACAATTTGTTGAATTTTTCCTGCAAATGTAGCATTCTGCACAACTCAACTTGAGAGATTTTTGTCTTCCAGATTTTTCTAGAAGATAAAGCACCCCCCATTGTTTATTAAAAGCCTTTAATACCGGCTCAAAGTTATTCAGTTCAGTATGCAATGCAAAATTATAGTTTATAACATAAGGCTGGTCATCATACTCAGTTCTTGGCAAGTGGTGTGGGCCCAGGATGAGCGAGCCACAAAGTTGCCAAGCACCTGCATGTCCCTCAATAGTGAATAATGCACCAGACTGCCTGCTCTCATAATGTGATTAGCAACAGGTGATCAATTGTCCAGACCAGGACTATTTTACATGCTTAAAAACCTTGTGTACCTGTAAAGGAGTGGTGTCCCATCCAGGATGTAGTTTAATATCCTAGGTCCCAGTGAATCCAGGAAAGGCTTCAGACTGCCACAACACTGACAAAAATTAAATGGTTCATAGTAATTGGTGGATAGATAGAAAAAACCTTGTATCACTCAGGTCCTGGATGTGGGTGCTGATAAGAAATAATTACATAGAATCTACCATGAGTGGTCCTATCCATAATTTAATATCCAGTTGTGAGTAGCAGGCTGCCATCAGCTGCAGAGCATATATCAGAACTACAGTTTCTGTCTTGAAACAGTACAATTTGAAATGGAAAAAAACAGCATGCAGATAACAAAATAAAATGGGGAATTGTGGCAGTGTATATTCTATAAAGACAGCATCAGAAACAATTCAGCAATCAAGTCATGTAATTTCTGTGAAAAAATTATAAAGCAATATTAAGCTCTAGGTCAGGATTCATAGGACATTGGGCATTAGTTTCCTGAATGTAATTCCAATAGTCCCCTAAAAGTTCTAAAAATGCTCAGCCGGGGGTGGTGGGGACAAGAACTAATGAGATGGATTGGGATGAAAGCCAGATGGGCTGATTGCTTGTAATATATAAATCAACAAATCATTAAAGGATGATTAAACTGGTATACATGTCTATGACTTGGGTAGAAGATCTTACTGAATACTGATAGATTCAAAATAAAATCAAAATTTAAGAAAAAATTTACAATTCATGAATAAAAATGCATACTACAGTAAGCCTTCAGGTGGTAAAAAGTCACGTAAGATGCTTTTATGTGGAATTACACTTCATATGCAAATCATATAAGCTTTTTTGTATTATATGCTATTATAAGAAAGGTCACAGTTTGACCTTTCAGAGAATCCTATCTAACTTTAGTACTGATTAGCTACTAGCAGCACCAGACCTTAAAGTTCCTCAACAGCCTATTTGTCACAATGCACAAGATTGCAAGTCCCTATAAATGCCTTTTTAGGACTAGGATTAAATATCTTTATGTGGGTGAGTGCACTGAGTTAAGTTACTTTATTTCTAGAAATGTTTACAAGGTGACAGAGAAGGTCTCTTTGTTCTGTGGACACTTAACTGCTGCATGCAAACCTGATAAACTGCTGGAAACATGATGAGGAGCTACCACCATGAACTATCACACTGTAACCACAGAAACACTGAAAACATAAATTACAGGAAACAGGGAAACTTGAGGTGGAAATGATGAAAAAAATTTTTTTGAAAAAGTTACGGGATTACAAAATGGTTTATTGATTAACCATTAGACAAGGAAAATGTCACTTAAATCCTTCCAAAATCATTAATCAAAAGTGATGTATAATTTATTGGACTAATACATTATTAAGTTTTATATAACTGTGCTGCTACAGTAATAACAGTTCAAAGCTATGTTTCCTAATTTTTCAAAATAAACATATCAATATCAATAATTCCCTAATATATCAATTAATATAACAAATTTCTTGATTTTAGGGAATTTATTCTGAAACCTTTTTTCAGTTAGCGTTATAAAGAATTATTCATCCCATCCAACAATGACATACGTATACCATATTCTGCCAAAACAAAACGTAATTTTTCCTTTTGGAAAAAAATGTCACATACCCCTGGACAGCACTTCATATCCACTCCATATGGGTCTCATACCAGTGCTCAAGGTAAAGCACAAAATATTATAAAAGACCCCATCTAGGCATTTAAAGGCCTGCCATATAGTCTTTTACACATTTTGTATGATACTATCTTTGACTCTTTAGGTCAAACATGCTTACAACACTTCCTCAGACCCATACTTCATTTCAGCTGTTGACTAAATGTTTCTGATGGTCTATGAGAATAAGTAGAACATACTCAGCTGTTTTAATACTGCAGTTTAGTTAAATTGAGCAGCTGTTCTCTGTTATCACAATGCTCTAAAGCTTTTAAAGACTGAAACATTATATAAATGCACAGGATTATAGTCACAGCTACACACTTCACATGGAATAGTGTATTACTGCTAAATCATATTACATTAACTGGGTAAGGCAAACGAAAAAGACCTGCATATGGTGCAGATGTGATTCTGTTAATATTTGTAGTAAAAAAGGTACATTTGTGTTGGCCACAAAAATACCAGCTTTGCTCTTAAAACTGTAGATTTTTGTTTCTTTAGAAAAGGTTATCTAAAATCTAGTATATTTGAAAATTTCCAATAAGCACATTTTAACAGGATTTATGCATTTTTAAAAATAAAATATGACATGCTAGCTTAGAAAATAATTACATTAATCTGCCTATAAGAAAGGTTAAGGCTAAAAAACACAAAGCTCCCTGAATTGCAATATCCTCACATTTGGTATTAATCTCAATAAGTTAATAACTTGTGATTGGCAGGTGGATTTTACTTCATGAATGTGAACATTTGTAAGACGGCTGTGTATATAACAATTTCACTCAAAAAAAACAGTCAGATTAGTTTAACACTGGACAATGTTAAGTAAAATTAACATTAGCTGTTAAACTGACAAAAAGCAGACAACCCTAAGAATTAAAAAAACCTCTGAAACATTCATACTTCATTAAATACGAGAGAGACAACAATTATTGGCATTTTTTGAACAGTGAAATAACTATCTGCAATTACTTAAAATTAATATAAAGTTATATTTTGTTTACATAAACAAGCAAATAAAGACCAATGATGTACAAAATAACAGACAATAATCAAATGCATCGTTTGGCCTGCAGACGTCTTGTTGGATGGTGGTTCTAGTTGCTGAAGAGGCGGTTGTAAATTCCCTTAATGTTCTTCTGCAAAGGATGAAGAAGCATGCATCGTCCCCAGCCTTCCATTCACAAGAACTGTTTTGGTGGGAACAGGCACCTAAGTAAATGAAAGTAGCAAACAGTAAATTATTCCCACATGGACCATTCCATTCGTATTATGTCAAGATGTGTAGTTTGAACTGATGTTAATAGTACTGAATGTACATGGATGGGAGCAGCAGGGGGTGAAGCAGTTATTATCTTGCAATCAAAGGAGCTCAGTTCAAATCCTTCCTCTCAATGTAGTACCTTTGTAATATCAGCATTTTAGATGTGTTCTTGAGAAATGGAGCTTAATGAAACAGTGCTATAAAAGGTAATCAATATACAGTACTGTGCAAACATCTTAGGCACCTGTGAGAAAAATGCTATAAAGCGAGGATGGTTTCAGAAATAATGCCATGAGTACTTATTAATCAATAAACCTTCTAAAAAGTGCTGCAGACAGAAAAAACCTCAACCAAATCAGTATTTGGTGGGACCACCCTTTGCCTTTAAAACAGCATCAATTCTCTTATGCAAACTTGCATGCAGTTTAAGGTAGAGGTTGGTAGGTTCTTCCAAACATTTTGAGGAACTGGCCACAGTTTTTTTGCAGACTTTGACTGTCTCTGCATGTCCTCCCAGACTGACTTGATTATGTTGAGGTCAGGGCTCTGTGGGGACCATACCATCTGTTGCAGGATTCCTTCTTTTTGCTGAAGATAGTTCTGTATGACTGAGATTGGGTGTTTGAAGTCATTCTCAGGCTGCAGAATGAATTCGGGACCAATCAGAAACCTCCCTGACACTGAAGTTGCATGCCTAAGACTTTTGCACAGTACTGTATGTACATTGCATAAATAGAGCTTGAAAACTGCACATGCACAACATAATACAAAATTAATTAGCTATACCTTTAACAATAGTGAATAAATATTAAAAAACGGTCTATTTCATGACTAACAAGTACAAAAATATTGAAAAAATTATTTTAAAATGTTTTTGAAACAGTTGCCCAGATATGCAAATGGGTAATTCACTGAATGTAGCTTAGGTTACAAATCTAATACGGTCAGCCATTTTGGTAAAAAGCACCAGCTAAATGAATAAACGAATTCATAATAAATATGATGTATACTCAACAACATGGAATGTGAAAATAAGGTTAAAAGTAGCTTGGAGAACTTGTAAAGAATTGTCAAGCTGACTTAGTCTTGTTGTTAGAGTGGCAATTTAAATAATGCTACAAAACACAGAGACCCGTTAAGGAGAAGACCTGGTGATTTCACAAAGTCATCAAAAGCACAACTCTTGGCAAAGGCGAGGAGGCGGCTGCCAGGAAGTTTAATTTGAGCTACGGAGAATCTGTCACTAAAAGCATGCTTTACAATCTGGTGGTTAGTTGTCTTCCAGCTGAACTCGCACAGACAAGGTTACGAACAGGACATACTTAAAAACTAAAGAACTTCAGGTACAGACGATACAAAAAGGCCAAAGAGTTACTGACTCAAAAAAAATCCCAAAGATTACATAAGGTAGCTAAGAAGAATAAAATAAAATATAATAAAAGAGTAATAAAGATCTTCACGATAAAGCAACTCTTAAATAGCAGCTGTTTGTGCTGTGGTTCTAAGAAGTTGGTGGAAAAAGCCATTCCTGCCCCAAAGCAAGCTCTGTATCTGAAGAATGAAGCACAGAAGTGGTGCTGAGCCATGAACAGGGCAAGCCTCTATTGCCCCGCCAGGGCCAATTTCCCCCCAGATGTGGGGATGGGGTGCAGTGGAGGAGATGTGTCCTGACAGCATGCAGAGAGGCACATGTGAGTGACGGGAAGGAGACAAGGAGCGCTCCCAGGTCAGCACCCTCCTGCTGATAGAGAACGGCGTCGATTATTTATGGCCAGCTTGGCGCAGCGCAGAGCAAAGCGTCGCAGCACTATGAAATTTTTATGTGCCTCTGGCTTTGTTCCGATGGGAACATTTTAACGGGAGACAAAAATAGCAAGTCTCACTAGTGTGTCACCCATCAGGAACCTTAAAGATTTTTTAGCATTGCAGTCAGGAGCAACGTTTTTTTCAGGTCACTTTTAAACTTCATCTCACACTCTAGCGTGCCAAAAGTGTACAGTGTATTACATGTGGAGCACCATATCTTTCTGCTTTCAGATACACACTGCTGTTGAGCAGCACATAATATAAAATCTGCAAAAATAAAAATAACACACAACCGGCCAATTAAAACAATCATAAATCATTAACATTTAAATATAATTAAAGCAATAAAATATAATAAAGATAAGAATGCACTCAAATCTGGTACAAAATTAAAAGATTGTAACCTGTTCTGGACAAGTGAATTTTTATTCTTATATTTTGAAACAAAACTCAAATTCAACTATCAAATATCTCAGACATTCTTCATTCATAATTTATTGAAGAACTCTCCGAATTCAAAGGTTCCCAAATTTTATTTTACTTAACTTTCCACTTGAAAGGAAACGTGAAAGTACCGTACACTTTAGTCACAAAGTAGAAATACATTTGAACTGTCAAGAGCAAACATTGTGGTTAAGGACTAGAAATTAACATATTCTGAAGTTAAAGTACAGAGAAGAGTCTTTTTATCACATTATTGAGGAAGTCACTGAACTCAAAACTGTTCCAGTAAAATAACTTGGGTAACAGTGGGTGAAAACAAATGCTATGGTAACTGCCTTGGCTTCAACTATGTGATAAGCAACTAGTAATTCTGTAATTTCAGAACTATTCTGATTTCGTTGCTGCTGACATAAGGACTTAGATGGGTACCTTCTTTAGACGCTCAGCCCCCTGTCCGGAGCGGATGGCTTCCAGAAGAGCCTGGCGGGCTCCCTCGGGGTTTCTTGCCACACTCATGCTGATGGGCTGGACGGGCCTGATGGCCTGGGGTGGGGGAGGAGGGGCGTGGGATGGCGGGGGAGGCACACATGAAGGGAGCAGAAGGGTGCATTCGCTCAGGCTTTTCCCTTCAGACTTCCTGAATCCCTCAAGCTCACTGGCTGCCTGAGATCTTGTCTGTAATGTTCAAAAGAAATCAAATTAATTCTTTTGCCTTCAATTTTTCTTCTGGATGAGCAATTTAATAAATATAGCATGTGAAAAAGAAGGCATTTTTTAAAATTTTGCCATAAGACAGAGGTTGTACTCCAGAGACCTGCTGCAAGTCACAATACTGAATTGGTCATTCCAATTCTGAGAAAAAGTAATGTCTAAAAGTAATGACCAACACTTTAATCTATAAACTTTCCCTGAAATAAAACTAAAAAGTAACTGATCAAAAATCCAGATTTTATGTCATATATACTAAACATTCATATATCAAAACTTTCACAACTGGTGACATCTGAGTGTAAAGTCAGTGGGTTTTTGCTTTAATGCTTAAAACCACCAACTAAATCAATTTGACCTTAATGTTTTCCTTTAATCATCTCTCAACAATGTCCCTATGTCTGCTATAAAGCACAACGCTGTGTCTGCCACCATAAAGTTAATCATCACTGTAAAAACTATAAAATGTCACAAGTAAAGAAATACATTAAGCAACATTGTTGATCCAGCTCTTACCTTCCTGAGTCTCGAGGAGTTATTCTGACCTCTGATTGCTGCCAAAAGCGCTGAGTGTTCATTTTCTGCTGTAATGTAGGATGCTGCTCTCAAATTGCCTTCTTTTGTATCAGATACCTAGAGTTAAAGGTATTAGGAAACTTTTTAAAAGATATTAATCTCGTCACTTAATTTATTAAATCTTACTAAGTTTGGAATCACAAACAATCAGGAAACCAAATTAATTTTCCTAAATTATTTGTCTTATATATAAAAAGCCTTATGGCAATTATTCATTTAACTGATACTTTTCAAAAAGGGAAATCACAGTCTTACCTTGTTGTGCTGCACATATTCATCGTCAGATAAAATTTGGTGAGGCAATTTAACAGAGGTATATTGGAATAGCATGAGGCAGATAAAGAATGTCGCCAATAAAACACCAGTGACAACATCTGGCTAAAGTGCTTTCTAAACAATTGTGTGGTTTCTTTTTGTGAATTTTAAATGGTTATCATGGTACATGGATACACATATATCATTCTCTCTGTTCAGCACTCAGATAATACAGCTTTCATGTGCCTGGCATTTTACTGCAAAATGACAAGAAACAAGATAGAATTGCACTTAACGCTACAGACAGTTGATGACGCAACTGAACAAGACATGAGCAGCAGTGTATAGAGGTGGGTGTGTTTGAAGACATTAGTCTGCATCAGATTGTTACCATGGCAACAACCTAATCCTAAGGCCACTGTTAACTGGGAGTGGCAGTATAACGGGGTAGAACTACATAAGCAGGGTGACAGGGGAGGTTGGCAGCTTTCAGGGGAAATATCACGATGGGAAATCCATGATGCCACAGCATGTGATGAGATGTGAGGATGGTGAAATAACAGGGGCGAATTAACGGGCTAAGACCATACAAGTTTATGATTATTGCAAAAATTTATTCATTAATGCAACAGGGTAATTTTTCCTGGAGGGTAAGGGTAATTCAGAATAAGTACCTTGCTCAAGGGTACTGTAGCAGGGGGTGGGATTTGAAGCTGTGTTTTTTGGGTGCAAAGGCAGCAGCTGTAACCACCACTGTACCTACAGCCCCACATACTTTAACCTTTATTTCTACTTCTTCAACATCATTTTTAGAATAATTTCAAAAATAGCCATTAAACAACATTATAAGATTATAAATACCTAGATTATACCCTGACTGCCCTGATAATAATACTCAAAAAGCTCTGTGGAACAATTTGCAGGTGTATCATGCAAATAATTTTCTGTACTCTGGTTGCTTGCCTTTTTAAGGTGCTTCTTCCCATCTCCTGAGTGAATAGCCTCCATGAGGGCACTGTGCAGTGACGTCTCCTTTGGGACTGATTTCGGTACAACCGGCTTGAACTTCTGCACAGGCCCAAAGACACAGACCTGTCTAGTTTCTGGGATCTGACTGGAGGGTGGTTCCCCATCCACTGTGGGACCACTGCTGCCCCCACTGTATGGCATGGGCACAGAGCTGTAAGCAGCCCTTGAAACACAGGAATCCAATTGGGTAGGTGACGGTGTGTGGGTCCCCGTGTTTTCCTTGTCTGTGTTCAACGAGTTGGTGCTTGCACCTCCTTGCAGAGATCCCAGTTTCCCAGTGCTGTCTATTTTCACCACGGTGCTGCTCTCCATTTTCTCTGGGGTATAATCTGGGAAACTAAGGGACCATTTAGGGTTGGCCACAAGTTTCAAGGAACCATTTCCATTAACTTGTACTATGTCTTCAAGGACATGATTAGAGTTGCTCTTATTCAATGCTACATTTGTGGATCTGTCATCATTGTTAAAGCTTTGAGTACCAGAGAACTTCTGTTTTGAAAACATTAATTTGGTTTTTGCATTTGATTCTTGACTGTTTTCCATTTTGGTTGAAGTCGTTCCGGTATACTTAGCAATGGCAGATGCTACATACTGACTGGATGTTCTCCTCTGTGGTTTCAGGAACGACAGGTCTCTTCTCTGGTGTGGCTCCTTCATGGATTTTGTAAGCTGCTGCCCAGGCTCTAAAGTCATAGACTTGTTTTCCACTCCATCAACAGCGCTACTTGAGTAATCCATCACATCCTTCAGAGTTTCTTCAATCCTCATCTTGCTGGGAGATTCAGCAGGTGCTGGTTTGGTGAATTGTGGATCTTTTGTCTTCAGAACTGCACCCTGAGGAGCAGAGACTCCATCTTGCTGCTCGGTTGAGCTCCAGAAAGCCTTAGCTTTCTGCAAAAGTGGCACCTCAGTGTCATTTCCAGACCCTGAAGAGCTTCCATATTTGCTTTGGGTATTTTGTTGCATGACCATGTTACCCAGTGCATCAATTTTGATGGCACCTGTAACCAAGGAGCCAGCTGGCTTTTGAGTTTGGTTCAAGGCAGGCTTTGGTGGAATGACAGTGAAGGTTTTCAAGCCAAAGCGCAAAGTTTGGCTTTGTGTGATCTTACTTTGTGACATCTGAGATTTCATGGCTGATGGAACCTCAGTTTCTCGTGGACGGCCTTTGATCTCTGCCCGGCCAGTGATATGTTGTTCAGGGCTTCTCAGTGGGCCACTGGGAATGTTTTGTTTTAAGGAGCCTACCTGCTGGCTTTGCCTGTTGAGGATGGGTGCACTCTCCCCTTTGCAGGAGCCATCTTGAATTTCCGTCACCGGGATCATCATGACCTCCTTAATCTCCTTTGGGGGCACACTGACACTCTGCACCACCTGGGGTGAAGTCAAGCCAGCTTTGCCGTGACTGTTTGTAGAGTTTACAGTGTCATTTCTGGTCCAAACATTGCCACGTGGTTTGTATGCTGGGATGTGGTTTCCAGCAAGCAGAGTGTCAGATGGCTGGAATTCCTCGTAATTTGCCCTTCCACACTCCTCATCCTGTAAAACTTCATTTATGGCAGTCACGGGTACTTCCAAGTGTAAAACAGACACTGGGATATCATTGTGGTAAGATTTCTCAGACGACGATATCGATGACTCACTCACTGAGGCTTGGTCTGTGTGGTCAACATCTGTTTTTAAAGGAAGACATTATAATAAGGAGCAATAATAAAAACAAATTGTCGTTTTATCAATAATTGCTATAACTATTTGTTAGCCCTACTCTTGTTAGCCTTAACATTTGTTAGCCCTACCTTCTTTTCACAATAGCGCTCTTATATTATATTCATAATATACTGATTTTTGTCTTTATTTGCTATTTTTAAGGATATAACAACTGTATTTTATGCTATGCTGCAAATGCATTTTCAAGCCCTATTTATGCAATATACTTTATTAATTACCTCTTACAGAGCCGTTTCATTAAGCTCCATTTCTCAAGAACACATTTAGAGCGCTTACAGAAGTATTATTATATATAATTACCTATTGTTAAAAGTTGATTGTTTATGATTAAATGTAGTTCAGCTTTTCCCCCCTACTTGTGATTTTGAAAAAATCATTATTTTTAAGTTGACAAAAGTTACTGTTTCACATGCACAGCAAGACAAGAACCAATGGTCTTTCTGGGAGATAAAAACACAAACCTGTAAGCTCTGCCTCCAGCTCAGCCAGGGTCTGGTGAAGACTGCACAGCTCTATGTCCTCCTCATAGCTTTCTTTTGTCCTGTCTGGTTGCTCCATTGGGTAGATTTTATTGCTGTGCCTGAGGTGAGATAGATGACAGCTTTCTGTTATGGGCAGTTTGTGATGTGTAAAACATTCACTTCTGTAAAGTTTGATCATGAAAATGGCTTAAATAAAGAAAGCAGCCCTCACTATATAGTGTGGGCACAGAGCTATAAGATACCACTGAAACAAATGAACCCAATTGAGTGGGTGCTGGTGTGCCGGACTGTAATGGTGTTTCCCTTGTTTGTGTCCAATGAGTTGGTCTTTACACCAATTTCCCAGTCCTGTCTATTCTCACCATGGTACAGCTCATTACTACTGTATAAATCACTCACTTTAAAGTTTTATAATGATAATGGCTTAAATAAAGAAAGCAGCAAAACGTAGTACTATAATGACATTTGATATAAACAAGACAACTATCTTAATATGCATTTCTTGGAATCAGTGAGTAAACTGAAGTGCACTAAAAATTTATGAAATTGAAATATTTTACAAAACTTACTGCATTTCTGTGGTTCACCTGATAAGTGGTTTCATTAACAGCCTGATTATTTAAAATCACAATAATTTGTGTTCAACATGCATGAAATTACATACAGCATGTATTTCTGAAATACCTTACCTCATAACACCTTCACTGCAATGCACTTTCATTTGTACAGTAAGAGGCCAGTGTGGAAAACATGGCTTTTTGAACTGTTATGTCTGAGCCAGTATCATGCCGCAAAAGATTATGCATGTTCCTGCATGCAAGCCTTCTTGAAGGGATTTGTGTGTCTGTTTTACAGTCCGCATTAAGACAGTGGTATTAAATTTGTTGCAAGCAGTCATAAAAGCAGTCATTCATTTGATGACGAACAATGGTTAGCATTGCTTTAACGGATTAGAACAGAAGGTTCAGTTTACTGTGACACTGAATACTGGTAAACATGCAACAAGCTACTTGACTGCCTGGTCAAGCCTATTGACCCCAAAACAAGCTGTGTGGCAACACCTGTGTCGGGACCCCCAGGTGGCACAGCCTTCATCGCTGTCACTGGAGCTGTCCTTGGTTAGTGCACGGGTACGAGCATGGGTGGGGGCAGGTCTGCTGTCTGGCGAGACACTGCCATCCGGGGAGGCTGGCTGAGTGAGGTCGGAGGGTGAGCTGACAAAGGGCGAGTCTTCAGCTGTGCCCTCGGAAGGGGCATAGCCCTGGTCAGGGAGGCTGCAGCCGCTGCCCATGGACCCCGTTTCCAACTCTCGCTCTGGAGACAAACTCGAACCCCGGAGTGAATGCAGCCAGGCTGTGCAGAGTAAGGCAGTTAGTGTCAGCGCAGCACCAACAACAGGACACTCACTGGTCACAACATGTAGCTGTGGTGCACATCACAACACACATGGAAACTATATTTCAAAACATGCAAAAAACAATGAAGAACCTAAAATGCATGCACATGCATATTTTCAGAAATTGTTTCTTGGAAGATTTCAAACATAATTTGGCAAGGAAATGTGAAGCAGAGTCAAAGGAGTGTGACAGGAGAGTCAGTTGTAAGAAAGCTGCTGCTGTTGTCTGTCTTAAAAAATAGTGTTTTGGATACACTCAACGGTTAGCTTTAAAAAATATAACAGGGCACTTTTTTATATCTTGCATCTTATATATTCCGCATCAGGTAAATGTATAAAAGGAAATGTTCCGCAAGAGTATCTACACAGTTGCTCATGTCCTAGCAGAGCTGGGATTTGCACAGCTGCATGAACAAAAGGCCAGACTGGAATTAGGGGGAACAAGATTGGGACCTAAGGCCTGTTTGTGTTCCTGCTTAAAATTGGCATCTGGCAACATGACCTTTCACATTCACTTGCATAGTTTAAGATCCCTCATAGTGCAATTTAACAATGGTCCTTGCATTGAGCATCAATTTTTTAAGAATTAAAAACAGGAAATGTAGTGTTTTTCAGTACTTTGCCTATTTTAAGAACATAAAAAACACAAAAGTAAATTTTATTATGGCAATAATTTCAGCATGAATATTAATTCATACACATAATGGCATAAATGTCCGCCATGACCCTGCAAGGAAATAAGTAGTTAATGATAATGGCTGAAATGGCATAAATAAAATTACTGGAAAAAAAGGTTAACAGGTGTGAACCAGAATAATTATTTCCATCAATTGCTCTTCACACTTTTCTCCAACGCAGCTTACTATGACAAATTACTTACAAATTACAAATTACTTATTTACCCATTTATTCAGCTGGGTAATTTTTACTGGCACTATACAGGGTAAATACCTTGCTCAAGAAAGAGGTGGGATCTGAACTTGCATCACTCAAGTAAAACAGCGCAGCTCTAAACACTCCGCAACCAGCTGCACAGGGTTACAGATCTCTTCAAATAATAATAAGGTGCTCTTTGAATAAGTTTATACTTACTTAAATTAAAGAAATTAAATTATAGAATTAAATTTCAAATTTTCACTGCTATATACAGAAGGTAATGCTGAAAAGAGCAAAAATGATTAAAACTGTTATGTGTATTTTTTCTCTGAACTAGTTAGTTCCAGCAAAAATGTAAGTTAACATCTCAGAAATTCTGTCTGTTAAATATTCTTCACATCTTTCTACATTTTGCTTATTTAAGATGGCTTTCTGTCTTTCACCAGAGGTCACCCGATATATCTGTAGCCATTAAAACTGCCCCACATGTCTGAGCCACTTCACACCTTTAAAAGGAAGAAATTTATAATGGTGCGATTTAGGAGGGGTTTTCCTGAATGTAGATGACTGCCTCACCACTTCATGAGATTACTGCAGAAGTGCTTAGACTGATTATGATTAGATTTGAGAAAAAAAAATTAATTACTGTGAGTGTTCTCAATTAAATTAACATTTTACATTAATCAGAGTGGATTCATTGATTTCAATGCAACTCAAGTGTCGATTCAAATCAGTTAAGAGGGTTTGGTTGTCCCCGTACCAGCCAAAAGGCTATGCTTTTAATCAACTCAGCCAAGTTTTTTCTTTTTCTTTTTCTTTTTTTTTTTTTAAAGATTATGACTATATCTTAGAAATATTTACATCCATATGTGAAAAAATCATCCAGTCCTATTAATGACATATGAATGATTAATGAAATTACAACAACTTGAATAAGTGCAAATATGTTCATAAATTCAAACTCAGTACACATTGTATAATTTTATATTCTACTATTTAACTAATACTATCAGTATTATAATGTTGGGAGTCTCACGCTACTGAACTTTAAATTTTTAGAATATGCAAAATTTTGATGTAAGGCATTTTAAGATATCTGAAATGGTAATGTTTTTACATTTTTACATAAAGAAAATGGCTTTACTTTTCAACATTTTTAACATAGATTTTTTTAAAGACAAAAGTATGGAATGAGTTCAATAAACAGAAAACTTGACACCCACTCTGAAAATGATTGAGAACAATACTAACCCTGACACCCTATAGCCCACGTGGTCAAATTATCAGAGAATCAGTTAAATGTAGTTTTTACACAACTTTCACAGTAATGATCAAATCATTTCTGTGGAAATAGACTTTTTTACTTTTTAGTACCTGAAATCTGACTCATGAAACCAGACACCTTTATATGATAACTGAGGCTATTTTTAATGTGCTTATCATTATTTCAGCTACTAAGACTTAATAGTGGCAAAAAACGTTAAAAAGAAAAAGAAGTAATTAAATGTGCTACTACAGAAGGAGTATTGCTGATCAAGCAGCATACCCTGAATTACCCCAGGACAAATTACTCAGCTGCAGTCTGAGGAAAATTACCACCAACTGGGGAAAAACAGGGTGAGAAAGGATTTATTATACACAGTTTATAAATATAAAATTCATGTTAATTTCAAACAATACATTTAATTACTTTCTTTTGCCTATTTTATTGATGAGCATTTACATCTGAATAATTTACGTTCATGAGTGTGAGACAGTTCAGGTGACAACATCCAGTTTTATAGTAAAATCATGCAATATAAGGATGTGATTTACTTTTAGGATTAAACCACTTAAAATGCTCTATGAGCTTAGCATTCTAGCAAAACTGTTTTCAATGTATAATTTTAATATATTCCACTTGGCAAAATTTTCAGATCTTTTTTATCTGTAGCTTTGTGTTAAGTGTTTTAACCTTTCTCTGTGCAACATACATTTTTAAAATAATTTTACAGAGAAAAGTATAATTTCATGCACCAATCAATCAAACAATTAAAGTAATTTTTTTAAATCTCAAACACATTGATGTTTGGCCTCTCAATTCTAAAGTGATATCAAAAATTTTAATTTCTAGGCAATTTAAAGAGATGGCTACTCACTCTCATTTGAAAGCCAGGATAGTGTAATAGAAAATCGAGAAAATTTCTAAAGTGCATAGCATATGTACATAGTGAATTTGGAAATCTTTTCACCTCCCTGTTGATAACATCACTAAAAGCACCATGGCCAACAAAATGTCTTTTAAATTCACAAAGAAAACATAACATAACAAAATATTCAAAATGTGGAAAAACTGTCACTTTTACTCCTGTGAGCTTACAAACAGTGCTGTATGAGTCAGCAGTAATACATTTTTTAAAATATATGCCATGGCAAAATTGCCATTTAAATATGTTAAAATGTGCAAAAAGACAACATTAAGCCCTGAATGAAAAACAGCATGCAACACAACAAGGCACTTCTTGTTTCCCTCAGGTAGGATCATAAAAGCTTCTTGCCAGCCAGTTCCAAATCAACATGCCTAAAGTTACCATAGTAACACAAACCTACCACCCTTTATATCACCTACAGCACATTCCATATAATAACAAACTTCTACTCAAATCTCCATAAGGCTTACGGCAAGCACAGATATAGACAAGAATACAAAAAAATCATGTACAAAGACTTTTAAAACTGCATAGAATGATATGAAAAAGTACAATACATTTCTTGAGTTATAGGTGTGAAAGTGTAGAATAAGAGTGGCATCAGGGTGCAGTCAAGAATAAGGGGCCAGGGGCAAGAGGAGCTCCAAAAGGTAAGCAGAGGTACAGGGAGTGGGGAGCAGAGGCTGATGGAGGAAGGCAGCAGGGTGGCCCAGGGCATCATCCTTCACTGACAGTTGCCACGGAAGGAGACAGGAGCACAACAGTAGACTGTTGGTATGAAGAAGACAGAAGAAGAGCTCAGGAAATGACAGAGAGTCCAGGGTGCCTCTTAAGATCAGTTAGCACACAGCTGTTTAAATCCTAGTCACAATCAAACATAAATTACACAACAAGGAGGCATTTCGGAACATCGGTGTTTGGTACTGTATCTTTTCACAAAGTCATGATATGAACATTGATTGAATGCATGTAGGCAATTTAAAGAGATGTACCTTGGCACACTGAGTGACACTGAAATATGAAGAATTTCTTCTAGTCATTTACACACTTTCTCTAACTGCTTATCCTTGTTTTGAGCCTATCCCATAATCATTAGGTGGTAGGCTATGAAACTACACCCTGAAAGGGACACCAGTCAATCGCAGGTTGACTATATGCATGGTGACAAAGTCACACACTATCAGCAATTTCAAGTGACCCATTAACCCAAAACACATGTCTTTTGTCTTTGGGAGGAAACCAGAGCACCTTGAAAAAACCCACACAGACAAGGGGAAAGCATGCGAACTCCACACAGACTAAGCTGGATTCAAACCTACACAAAAAAAGCACAAGCACTGTGAGACAGCAGCACTTGTACATATTTTATTCATATAAAATATATTAAATAAAATTGACTTGTAAACTCCTGCATATATTCAGCTCAAGAAATACACAGAAATTCCAAAAGATATATAAATTATTTTTGTTAATTAATTTTGCTAATGCTTCTCTTCAAAGCAGTTTGCAATGGCAGGCTTGTAAATTCAAGTCCTTACAAAGATTTACCAAATTAACAAGCAGTATTTTTACTGTATCAGTTCAGAGTTTGAACTTTGATCAAGATTACTGCAGAGGGGGCCCAGGGTTCAAACCCAGGTCTGTCAATTATAAGGCAAAAGCTCTAAACACCTGCTGACCCTGCTACCTACCTACGTATGCTACCTACTTCATAATGTGTTTTACATCCCATTATTCAGTCCTCATATTTTTTAAAAATAAAATCTTGTCTGATTTTCTGTCCATTATTATAGATACTTTAAACCAGCTGTAGACCCTAGATGAATAACTTTGAAAGCAATGACTGTAGGCAAATCCATTAAAAAAACAACTCAATGTTCTTGTGAAGATGTGGGAGCATCAGACACTTCTGAATTTCAAACCAATACCAGACAGCACTGCTGGAAGGTGAATGAAAGACAGGCTGAGAGGAACAAGCAGGATAGGAGAGGCAGACTGGAGAAGGCTGGAGCTGTGTAGAAGCCATAGAATCTGGGACCTACGCTGGGCCTGCACCTCAAAGTCGCTGTCCAGCTGAGCATCATGATGGCCCAGCTGTGTGGGAGGAGGGGTGTCGGGTGGGGGAGGGGGAATCACTAACATGGGCGGCTCCCGCGTCGTGCTTCGTTGTGGTTTCACTGGCACCTGTTGCCCGGAACCTACAAAAGCGGACCCAGCAAGTGCTAAATCATCAAAGAGCGTCCAGGTGATGAATCTCAGCGACTGTTTTGGTTTATACAGCAAATACAGATCATGTTCATACAGCTCATACAGTTCATACTGAAAAGAAACTGGAATAAGTTGTAGCGGTTTCTTTCAAAGACACAACAGTAACAGAGAACTACTTCAAAGTCAGTAAAGATTCAAGCTGTATGGTAAAAGACACTGAAGGAAAGTACAGATAAAGTATAGACAAAACACAGTGACTGCAGAAAGAGAACTCCTCAATTATTTAAATAATATAACAATAGAGAAAAGCATTTTTTAATCATTGGGATCTGAGTGTATCTGGCACTGGATGTGTATTGGAGAATCAGCCATCTGCAAGCATGACCAACTATGAATTTATAGAATATCTCTACATTTGCATTTATTCTTTTTGCTATTGCCTTTGTCTAAAGTGACTTGCACATTTAGGTTTGTATACTAATGCTTGCAGTCATTTAAAAATAGACACAATATGGCTTAGTAATTTTTACTTAATTAGAGCAAAAAGAGCATTTTGCTCTTTTACAGGATCATTTGAGTTTAACTGCCTTGCTCAGGGATACTACAGCAAGATGTGGGATACAAATACTGGTTCTTCTGTCTGCACACACAGGAACACTAGGCTGTGGCAGAAGACTGACAGTCACTGCTTGCGGTGGGCTGCCATTCAGCAGTACTTAAAGTAGCAGCACTTCTACATTTTGCTCTTTGGAATACTGGTGGTTTTTTGTCCATACTGACACTTCTCATATACTCCCAGTGCTCTTTTCTGCCCCTGTTGAGCAGATTGTTTGTCTGAGCTGCTGTTGTTATTCATAACAGCCCTCATAGCTACAATTCATTACCCAGAGCGCACTAAGTTATGCTGCAAGTCAGCTCGCACTCTGCCTTCCTGACATATTTAAAATCTGTGTCTTATTTATTACAGAAAAACTAATTAAACATCTGCAGTATCTCCTAGTGTCTTTTAAATGCTCCAGAAATTCAGAATTTAATATATCATAGTTTGCTGAGACAGAAAATTACTCAGACTGAAATGTCAATACAAGAACTTGTTTTTTTTCCACCTCAAACACTGCCACCAGTGAAGGGGCTGAGATTTGACAAAACACCAGTATTACTAATGTATTAACCTCTAATAATGGCCATGTGACATTACGAAAATGGTCATAAAGAAGATGGGCTGGAAGCCTTCCCACATCGACACAAATAAGACTTCTACTGCATGCATTTGGTTGATTTAGGTGCATTTAAAATGAAATGATTCATTTATGAATAAATGTGTCTCAAAGGAAGATTACAATGGCAAGATTATAAATATCGAAAGAAATGCTTGTATGCATTAGAGGTTTTTTGACCCTTATGCTGTTGTATTTCCCAGGATGATCCTCAGCACTGTGCTACTGCAGTCAGATTCAGAGAGACACTCAATGTATCGTGAAGGTGTCCAGGCCTAGTTAAAGAAAAATCTTGGCAAGGAAATTATTTTATTTTCATGCTGTAAACCTGAATCTCCCTCTGTAAATATGAGGATGACTGAAGTGTTTAACTTATTTCCAAAAGAATAAACAGTTGATCTACATTTTAAAAAATCCAAGCAATTCTGGAACATCTGGACACCCTTTTGGATGACAAGAATAAGATTTTAAGTGGCTTGTGCATGACAGCCAAAGACACTGACAGATTTCACACTGGGAAAACAGCGAAACCTTGACATTGATGGGATATGGTGTGGTGGTGGTGGTGGTGGGTGGGGAGATATAGCATTATAGCTTCACTTTTACGTATTTCCCGTATTGCAATGCAAGCAGATTTCACTCACCTAAGACATCTACCAGTCAGGTGAACTCAAACCATCTTGTTTCTGACAAACCAGAACAATGCTAAAACTGAAAACTTTAACACTCATCTTACAACAACCAGTGGATTGATTCCAATTTTCCACTTACATAAAAGTAAATAAAAAAACATTCTTTCATTTAATGACCACAGGTGATATTGGAACAAAGAGGTGTCCACTACTACATGTCTCCGCCTTCATTCTGAGGCGGACGCACATTTCACCTGGGGAAGTAACAGTGTGAAGCACCAGCTGCCCCTGCACACTTCTGGTGGTTTAAGCAAATTCTGCAGAGTTCTGCATTCAGCATCATTTTCTTGCTTCCAGACTGAACATACAGTGAGGTGGAAAGTGCCAAACTTGTCTTAGTCACCCCCATCTACAGAGCAATACACCTACACACACTTACAGGAATACATCAATGAGCAGAGTACTGGGAAACAGTGGCTCACACACTGATCACATATTATACAGATCTTTTTGAAATAAAATGCCGTAACAACCGTTTAAATTCATTCATTTCATTTCATTGAGAAATGAAAGAGCGCTACACAGGTGCATTGCAAAAGCAAAGATATTTGTACTGTAACAGTTTAATTTAATCTGAAATATAACCATTTTATTCTTGAATTCACTCTTGCAGGAATTATTTTAAATAAAGTTTTTTAACAGCAAACATTAACTCTGGTTTTTAAATGTTTATATAGTAAAAGTATATGTAAATTCATAAATTCAAAGACTGAGTATAGAGTAAAGTTAAGCAATACATGAGACAAAGGGCCAGGGTGTAAATCTTGCTCTTGTCCTGATCACGTTCTAAGGAAACTATCTAGGGCAAGTACAGTATGGTATTGCACCACACAGTCATGCTGGAGCTTGAGAAATATGCATGTACAATGTAATACAAAATGGAGAAGTTGTACCTTTAATAGCAGCAAATAAACAGCCTATTTTGTGGATAACAAGCATAAAATTCCACAAAAAGTTTCTAAATATTTGATGTTATTTTAAAACATGGTAAATTATTATGATAAATTACACAAAGGGCTCTATGGTGTAAACACCACTATAGGAGATAGTTCTAATCTGGAATGCTGTCATCAAGGAATACTGTATGGCTCCTTGTAAATGCTGTAATTTAACAGTTTACGGTCCAATGGTCAAAATGATGGTGCACAGGAAGGGATAAAATATAAAATTATATGTAAAGGCAATCAACGGATATTTGATTATAAATCAAAATAAAAACTGAAGAAGTAAAAAAAAATCCCATTAACCACAGTTCTAGAATTTTGTTGTTTACATTCTACGCACCTGAACAAGAAAAACAGATCCTTCACAGTGAAGGGAAAGGTTTTTGTGGTCTTGGCCACGTCAGCTGATTATTGGACAGTTTGATGTTCTTACAGGCGCACTCACCTATGGCACTGTGCCTATTGTTCTCCACATCTTCCAGCTTGAGCTCGATGGCTGACTGGGTCTCGCTGGACATGGTGCAGGAGGCCATGTTGCCCTCTTCAGCCTTGCTGCTGCAACTGCTGCTGGTGCTGCCGCTGCGGACAGAGCATGCCACCTTGGAATCACCCGCGCTGTGGGCATGGCTCTGCTCTGACACAGAGTCGTCCTCCACTGGGGTGCTGGGGGCCACTGTAGGAGGGGGTGCTGGGGCTCTCCTTTTCTTCTGCTGGCTGGAACTGGGGGAGCTGAACCGCATCTGCTGTAACGCAGACATAAGGATCCAGGCTCAGAGATGTGAGCAAAGAGCCATCATATGGTATAACAAATGGAAGATTAATTTTTTCATACACACCCTTGTTGCAAAATTCTATAAAGCAATATAGCAGTATATACCTATCATTCTGTACAGGTATTCTTTATTATTTGAATCTAATCCAGTCCTGAAAAAATGTGACCTAGTGAATGATTAGACAGTAGGAACCTATATTCCATTATTTTAAAAGGGAAAAATAATATGTTATCATTCCATACATAACTCAAACACTGTTAAATATCTATATCTAGTCCACCAAGGATTTCTTCATAACCTTTTCCACTTTCTTAGAAGACATTTTCTATTAATGTAGGGAAGATGACTGTAATAATGTACAACACCACAAGCAATATAAATGCATCCTATTGGGACAATGGCTGAGATATGAGTGCAATGCTTTAGTTTTGACTTTCCTGGTTGCTTCTGACTGTGATCAGAAATCCTAGGGGAGTTTCACACGGAAAACTCCAGAGCCTTAGTTACTGCTTCAGGGTTGTGCTCACTTTTCACTGGAACATTTCTCCGAATGGTGAGTAATGAAGTGAAGCAGGGATTAACTGAGCATGTTGCCCTTATTATGAGCAATTTTGCAACTGTAAACTTTATGTGGTTCTCATATATATCAGAAAAACCATCCATGTAACTGTTACTGGTAACTGATCCATTGCTTACCATATATTCAGTTTAGTAACACACCTAAAGTAGTAAAGACACTTCCCATAATGCTCTGCCCTTTTAAAGGAATACTTTCACATTCCTAACACTCCACATCCTCTTTCCTGGAATCCTATGAAACTTAAAAGTTTACGCAGGCATGGGCTTTGAATTTTTTTTTTGAATCTAGATTCATTATACCAGGTTTTTAAATTTGAGTCGTGAATTTTGTCACTCATTATAGTGAATATTCAGATAGGGAGAGTTTGGATAGTGAGTGATACCTACATTGTATATACAAGAGTAATGGAACCCATTTCCAGCTCCGCATCCATAATCTGGGAAGCAGCACTTTTTATTTTATTTATCTGATGTTTTTCTCCACAGTGCCTTGCAACAATAAGCTACGTGTGATTATTTACCCATTGATATAAATGGGCATGTTTTTTACCCAACAATTCAGGGTAGGGACTTTGCCTAAGGGTTCTAAAGTGGGAGGACAGATTTTAGCCTGGATCCTCCAAGTTGCAATCTGGGGGCTCTAACCACTATGCCAACCTGTTGGCTGATTAAAGCAAATCAGACATGAAAAAAGCCTTTATTTAATAAAACAAAGTACACTTTCTAATGCATAGATCCATTATTTTTGCCAACAAGGATGGATTTTCAGGAACAGGCCTGATTTAGCACCTCCTGTAATGTTTTGGCAAGTCACCTTGGCTTGGCTGAGCCTCATTTTATTTAATGAAAGCTTTGCCTCCATTTCATAATCTGCAGCTTACAAAAAGGGGAAGGAGCTTAGGAGAAAACACGCAGGGAATTTGTAGCCCAACTTGTTGGTCTCTTCTCATTTCGCAGCTGGGCATATTTTGGGAGTTTGCTACAGTGTCGAACAATCCCCATGGGCCTCAATCTAAAGCTCTGTGGTGAAGTCTAGAAGACATTGGAAATTAATGGTGCTTGTGACTCTGAAAAGCAGACCGAACTTGCGCAATACTCTTAAATGCTGTATTCTCTATTATCCCAGTATCGCATTCATTCTCAGTATTTAAGCACCGTGATAGCCACTAAACACTGCATTCTTTCCATCTCTCAATAATGACCAACTTGCTGATCTCCCATTTTCTTACTCTCAGAACACTAGACTTGACTTGCCTGAGCAAGTCCACAAGTGTTTGAGTACAGAATAGAAGTGAAAAAGGAGAAGTGTTCCTTCTCTCTGTCTCTGTGTGTGTGTGTGTGTGTGTGTGTGTGTGTGTGTGTGCACGCGCACACATGTGCATGCATGGATGAGACCATATTCTGATAACAGTGAGAGCACATTTTTGAGATAAATTCCATTAAAGTTAGATTTTATGTAAAACAGATACAGTGATAGGAAATGGCATGTGCACTTGTATGTTTTACGTAGTGTATACAGAAACAAAATTAAAGAAATAATATTTCATCTGTATTAACCATTAGGTGGCATACACTGTAAATACACAAAAAGTTATATGGATGGATCCCAATTTGAGAGGTACCTCATAAAAGTGTAAAACCAGTGTCAGTGTTTATTGTTTTATACTTTGTACATTCACTCAGATGTTAATACACTTTGCTGCTATTGAACCCCCCACTCTTAAGCATTTTAAAAGAAAAGTATTGAATCAGTACAACTGCAGACAGCCAATTAGCAGATAATTTGATCAAATGTACATCTCAAAAATATCTTTCAACATTAGGCCATCAGTACAAGCTTTTTTACCTTGTAAAAAGCTTATACATCAGTACGAATATTGTGAATAAAACACAAGTACAACCACTTTAAAACCACTTTCTCCTGCTCTTCCTTTTCTGTTCTCAAACTGCTTCACCAAAACCCAGAATGCAATCCACACTTAACCCCATAACCCATAATCCACAGCAGCCTAACGCAATAAATTATTCCATTCACTTGGCATATTAAAACTATAATACACCCACGCACAGAACAGTGAGTCCATAATTACCATCTTAAGGCTGAGATTTTGCAGTTTTTAGGCTCAGTATTATGTTACATACAAGCGCAAGAAACCCAACTGGATGTTTGCTTTGCCCTGTGATCATGCTTTCAGCCTGGTTCCACATGCAGTTCTGTGCCAGCAACTCACAGAAATAGAATAATAGCATAGTAAGACAGCTTTCCTTGATTTTGTCTGCAAAAATGCACTCTGTCATTTGTACCTCAAGGTTTTGTACATATACTGTACCAATCCAGTAAATACACTCCTCACTTTTCCACCAGAAATGGCACCAGAAGTCTCTTTATAATTCAATTTAAATCAAAATCCATAGTCACTTTTATTACGAAGTCACATTAAATAAAAGCTTATAAAGTGCTTAACCTTTGATTTACAGGTTATGTTTGATAAGAATCTCAGGTACAGGTACAATAAATAAAAATTACCCTGTCCTTTCTTATTTTAATATATTAATTCAAGCTACATTAAAACTGGTGCTAAAAGAAAACATTAAAATTAAGTCAAATGAGAAAAAATAAAAATGTCATACCCATACATTCTTATTCAATCCAGATTGCCGATTCTTTTCTTAAACTTGTGCATCTTTCAGTATGAAGTTATTGATCATCAGAACTAACGAACATGAGATCCCAGTGGACATATGTAAGTATTTGAAGGTCTGTAAATACTGCAAAAGTGTGTTAAGCTGACCTCACGCTTGATTCTGTTTGGGTGCATTTCACTGATTTTACTGAAAAGATTTGTAACTCCACCAGAACCACTGTATTTCGATAGTAGCTGTATTCATTAATTCAGAATATACAACTGTTTTTAGTGTTACCCTACCCGAGAATCAATGGTCATGACAAATCATTTCTGCCATTTCTTTCAGTTTTATAAAAGAGTTTCATCCTTATATTGACCTGCTTGTTATAGTGGCATCCTTTGGGATTTCAGGTTATGCCATTATACATTTTTTCAGCAGATTTCTATTGGTGACAAGTTAAATTCCTTAGTTACTGCATCCTGCAAGCAGTCCAGATTCATATCCATAACCTTACACAAGGAGCAGCACTGCAGAGGACTTGACAGCACAGCAACTTCAGTGCCTAGCACTCTTATTTGCACAGAATATGGTCTCACAGACATATATTTTCAGTTTTTACAAATAACCTCAGCTTTAACTAAGCATATTAAATGATGCACCAAGGCAGCAAATTGGAATGCAGCCCCCCCCCCACTCAGTTTTACGGCCTTTTCAAATTGGAATGTAGTTAGTTGGGACAACAGTTTTAAGGATTTCAGAACTGAATTGAATTGAAATTTAGTGTCTGCAGTGCGTAACAACCCTCCCACCGAAATGTGTGGTCTATGTACTGATGCACTGATTGGCATCAGCCAGCAAAAATGACAGCAGACATACAGAAAGGTGTGTCTAGTGTTACTGGCATATGGAGAAAACAGGACTGAACACGAAAGCTAGTAATGGGTGATGCTTTTCGTTCAGAGCTGTCTGATGTTAAAACATTCAGCGTGAAGGCTTATCAACCAGTTCATTTTACCTTGAACTGGCTCATAAGATAGTGACGCCCGTTTACGATAAACAAACAGCTGTTACTGAATTTATCAAATGCTATTTGATAACAACACAAGAAACAAATTCTCATCAAGCTCTTGATTAGTCTCACTTTTTGGGCAATATATAAGTTCTCTGTACTTAAGTGTCTCACTGTCAGTTATACATTTTTTACGTTCAAGAAAAGTAACAAGCAACTTAAATATGTATGGTGCACTCCAAAATATCAATGTTAACAGAAACTGTCAGGTAGCTATGCAACAGCATAATTGCTTTTTCTACAGCAACTGAAACAAATGCAGCACACAAAGCACATTGTATTTCATTTCCTCACATTTATGCCCCAAAATAATAGTACTTGAGAATCATTTTTATGGCTTGCTGCTTCTTTTATTGAGAACTGAGGGCTGAAGTAATTTTCACTGGGTTGTGCCCAGGGCACAGCCTGTTGAGTTGGGTTCTTTCTTTTCAGCCACTTGAATTTCCACCCCAGCCAACCCCCCCAAAAGCTCCCCCCATGCCCCCATACCCAAGAACCCCCAAAACGGGAGGAGCCTTCACTGTACCACTATCATTAATTAAACATAAAGCTTTTTAATTTCCTAAATCCCCAAGGAATCTTGGCTTTCAGACGGATTTTAATCTGCCTCTGACTAAACGCTGAGTTATTTAATTACCGAAGCCCACTCCCTGGCCCTTGTGCCGGCACATTCTGTTTGCTGAGTCGTTAGCACAGTGACCACACACAGACGCAGCGAGTATTTTTAAAGCAGAATTGCGCAAATTCCTGCTCAGTACTGTATGTGCCCTTCAAATAAAATAAGGGGGAGCGACTCAGCTTGGCCGGGGTTGAACGCTTCTCAGTGGTTATTGTACTCGTGCATCAAGGGGACCCAGGAATTCAGGATGATCTTGTTAAAAGGTACCCTTGGTTAAAAGGTAGTCCAACAAAACCTTTCTAGTTGTATTTGTACAGAATTCTTACATAAGGTAAAAATATTGATGTGCTCTTTTTTGGCGACTGGGTTCTGACATTGTGAAACAACATTGTTTTACTCTTGACTGTCAGATACAGAGAAACACCTCCATTATGATGGGCTGCCCCTGTGTTTAAGCTCTCTGCTAGTCCTGTTTCATTGTTTTTATACCTGCACTTGCCTTCTAGCGCCAAAAATTAGATTAAGCAAATGTTAGTTAGGAACTGTTAAATCTCATCAGACTTTTTTTGTGTGTGTTCTAGTAGTATGTCAATGGAGCTTGAGGGAGAAAAATACCTCTTTATGTCATTTGCTTAGTATGGAATATAATGAAATATACAGTCAAAGGTGTAGAAAAGGAACTGGCAATTCAGTCAATAATTGGTTGTGACACCATTAGCTTCAGTGACTGCAACTAAACACTTCCTGTAATTGTTGACTAGGTTCTCAAATTGCTGAGGAGGAATTCTGACCCGCTCCTCCATGCAGAACTATTTTACATTAGCAACACATAAAGGTTTTTGAATATGAACAGCTCTTTCTAAGCCTGCTGTAATATCTCAACCAGACTGAGGACAAGACTTTTACCACACTTATGACATACAAACAATACTGATGTCATCTTTTTCTTTCAGACTTAATTTGCATGCTAGTAAGACTAACAAAAGGACTAATCACATATAATGAAAAAAGTTGCAGAAGTTGAGAAACTGGAAAGGGTGGAATTTTTTTTTACAGGACTGCATGGCAGGCTGTATGGGAGACTAGTACATTTTTCAGTTTAAAACTGGCTAAGACCCAGTTTCACCTTTATATTCCAAATGGTACAGGTTTCTCTGCAAGACCCCAAAATTTCTCTTCAGTTCAGCTTTTGACCTAGGACTTACAGTACAAAGTTCTTCATTCTTCTGTTCAGCCAGACTACTCAAACCAATCCAAAGACAGCAAAGATTGAAGAGCTGAGGACCACAGAATCCTTCATAAAATTTCCCCCTGCAACCCCACCACTGACCACTGTAAACCACTACAAACCTACCATGTTCGGTATTAATAAGTAATTCATAAAAATGTACAATATAATCTGTTTCTCCGAGCTAATAGCTGTCCCACAAATAACAGCAAGACCTTGGCTGAAAAATGGACCCCCTAAACGGTAATATAATTTATTCATTTACGCAACACCTTTTCCCCGTACAATATCAGCTCAGCTGTTTATGATGATTACTACATTTGTAATCCAGCATAATTTTACTGTATCTGTTCAGGTTCAGTACCTTGTTTAAGCCTCAGTGCTTCATATGCAAAGCAGGGTTAAGGTTAGGTCACCATCTCTAACCACTGCACTACCCCCAGCCTCTTCTGTTAGTGTCAGTGTTACAAAATGCAAAAATTAAGTAGTCAAGTTTTAACAATTACATTAAAGCACAAATCCACTAAAAACTGAGTAAAGTGGATACATTTGTTGTGAAAGCTGACATGTGTCCCATTTGAATGATCTGTCCAGGTGCTACTAGATTTCTGGATCACAAGGGGCACGTGACACTGGTGTTTGCGACAGTCAGCTGTTTCTCAGAACTGCTTTTCCCAAGACAGGTCAAAGAGTGCAAAGTTTGGGACTGTTTTTGGCAGGTTCTCCCCGCCTGCACAAGGAAACAGGTGATAGTTGATCTGTTGTTCTCCCTCTGAGAACAACAAGTTTATCAAGTTTTTTTTGGACAGCACTACTAAGGATGCCTTTCAGCCAAGTGAGACGAGATGTTCTCCATCTGACTCACCTGTGATGATTGCCCCAGCTGTAATTTGTGTAAAAATCTCTGCATTAACTGTTACAACACAGAGGTGTCATTAAGGCCACTTGGTGTTGAACAAACTATGGAGGGTTGCTAAGGGGAATACCACGTCACAAGGTCTGAATCCACAATCCCTGCTGTCCAAATCCGATAAGGGCTGCAGTATTTTTGCTGTATCTTGAATGCTAACGAAAAGCCAACATTTTGCTTATGCTCACCTAGCATTCTTTACTTCAGTTTTATGGTTTGGTTCTCACAATAAAACAAAGCCATGCAAGCAAATACATTATGATCCATATATGAAAGACATCTGGCAGGCCACCACATATTGCAAAAATCTTGGCTGGCACTCAGTATAAAGAATGCAGCTATTAGTGGTGTCTGCATGATATCTATAAATTAGCAACTGGTTGTCTGTAAGTCCAGACAGCGAGTACAACAATTAAAACTAATCCATTCTTCTAACATGAATTAAAATTACTTAATGATAATAATAGTCATTTAGGACTCATATGCAAATTTTACTACACTAGGTTTAGCTGGGCTGTTTCACTTCAAACATTGGTTCATGATTTTTAGTAGGTAAAATAATTAATAGGCTATGCAAAGCATGCAAATTGAAATATAAATGCAAAATTGTTTTGTGGACACTAGAGCATCAACACAGCTGTACCTGTGGTGTCCTGACAGATAACACTATTCTCAAATGGAAGGAACTCCATTACTATCACTGCTAAACATTTAATTTCCCCTGAAGTGCAGCCATATGTTGTTTATTGCACATTAATATCATGCAATTCTGAGTGTAACAGGCTCATAGTCAGCACTCAACGTTGCATTAATGCAGCACACAGACAATAACCTGTGTTAAATGTATAAAATGTGTGATTAAAGTGTCACGGGTCGGTCAGGACGCGTGCAGAATTGCAAGGTTGAAATCCGTTTAATGACAGAGATAGATCCAGAAACATAGTCAGCAAACGGGCGGGGGTCAAACCGAGAATCAATCCAAAACAAGTGACGAAACAGACAAGGAGTAAACACAAGACCAGGTCGATAGCCAGGGTGACGAGGAGTAGTAACACTCAGTATGCACCCAGTGAACATGGCAATACCTCATAAAGACAGGTTGTAATGCTCAGGTACTTAAAGGGTTAAGTTAACCACAAACAGGTGCAATGACCCAATGAAACAGGAGGCAGGACAGGTGTTAAGCGCTCAGACCTGGGGGCGTGACATAAAGAAGAGCTGTGGAAACAAGAGAGAACAACTTTCCACTTGGCCACAATCACAGCCCTGGCCAAAATAAATTTAACATTAATTATGTATTTTGTTCTTTACATTGACACACCCTCGTGCCCCATTCATGGTGCCGATTACCTGTACGCTCAGTGTAATCTTCTTATAGCCTGCTTCTTCCGCAAGTACCTCTGGACAGTAACAACAAAAATAGGACTACACTAAAAAGGTCTGGCTAATAGGCCAGAAATTAAACAGGACTCAAAGTAATCAAGATGTTAAAGTTTAGAAGTTAAACTTTTCAATTGCCCTAATTATTGCCTGTAAAAACAAGTGCAATAATAATACTGTTTTTAATAAGGTGGAGAGAAAATATTGGAAATATTTTAATTCATTGGACAAAGCTGCAAAATCACAATGGTCAATCCATAACTTTAACACACTTTCTTGGAAGTATTCAAAAAATAAACATTTGCTTCTTCTGAAATTTTGTATCAATATATCCTATTGTTAATTAAAATTTAATCACATACGTTAATATTTGGGAGTGAGCTTTTAAACTGTGGGTCCTATATATTATAACAAAAATACAGATCATGGAACCATAATGGAAAAGCGTTACACTAAACAGCCTCTGACACTTGACACATATACAAAAATAATATTTAAACTAACTGCAGACACATTTGTGAAATCACACCATGGATTAGCTAATCCTCCACTATTTTCTTGTAATAAAAAGGCATTATTTTTAAGTCTAATCTTTCCACACTTTCAGGAGAAACAGCTGCACCTTCTATACTGATTTAACTTCTAGGATTAGTATCTTAAGGAACTGACCTGGGGTTTTTCTAAATGAGACTAAACAAATGGAAAAATATGACTAAGAAAGGATCTCCTTTGTAGTCCATGATGTACTACACCCCCGTTAATTCCATCATGATTACAGCATTTGTTTCCACAAACCAGGGTACTTTTCATTCTTAAGTCTAGTAGTGCAAATAATATTAGGCAAGAGTGATAGTGTGCAGATGGACATATATACAAAGACAAAACATCCACTGTGGGTAAATAGGTAAATCTTGTATAGGAGAAGCAAACTGAATGGATCTTTGCTACATTCCCAAAAACAAAATCCAAGAAAAAAGCTAAGGAGGACTCTATAAATAATAAGAGTAAAAAAATAATAACTGATAGTGAAAACAACATACACTGACCCCTTCAACTGAGTGTAAGTATAATGATTTCAGGAAATCAGTCTAATTTTAGGTGCCTGCTTAGTACTCCTGGTTAACAGCTGTGGTGTCAGGGTGCTTTCTACAGCCTTCTTCCAAAGAGGCGAGAGTTCCTGAGGTTGACTGGCTCACGCCTACCCTGGTAAGCCACGTGGAGGATGAATGGCTGGTGGCAGATCAAAGCCATGCCAGAGACTCACTGGCACCTACAGGGCAGGGGAGAGAAGCAGCCCCTGATACACAGAACAAAACCCAAATAATGTAAATCAATTAATGCTGATACATCCAACTTTTTGTGTATCACTAGAATGTAACTGAACTGAATGTAACCTTTATCATTCAGTTCTCAAATTTCAAATATTTGGGACAGGAAGTGTGTTCATAATTTTATTTGTTCACAACTAAATAAATCAACAGAGATCAAAATATTTTTTCTTTAATGTATTATAGCTTTATCTGAGGTTTTTACAAAACCTAACTGATAAATGTGGAGATATGCCTGTATTATTAAGCCTTTATAGATTGTGACTTTGCACCAAAAGTGACTTTAAAGTTTGCTTGAATCCCTGGTATTGCTGTTGTAAACTAAAAGCTGCTTAAGACAGTTCATTTTAATATTTTTATTAACTTTGAGCTTCATTAAAATGGAAAATAATTTTAAATGCCTGAAAATAAAAAAAAAAGTCTTCCTGATTAGTGATTATTGGCCATTCTGTAAACAGTGCAGTGTTCCTCATGCTGTTACTGAGAACCAGTGCAGATGAACACTCAGGACAAGCTGTAAATGCTTCGGAAGCGAACTGAATGAAGACTGTCCCCCAGTCCTGCACAGTTTTTCTGTGTTTTGCTACTAATTAATGGCTGGACATGGGACCACACCTAACTTTTGCTCCACTACACAGGAATTTTTAGAAGGCAAAATGTAAAGAAGGTGTTATTAAAAATAAATAAATAAACATGAAAATACCTTTAACAATTTACAGCTCAAAATTTTGGTAAAACAAGTTCACAGTGAATTGCTATTTAAAATACTTTCAGGAAAGAGCTATAATAAATAAGTATGGACACAGCAAGTACAAACAATTGGTATCTGAAAGAAATAGAACAGGAATTAAAGCAAATAGGAAACCATTCAGCTGAAGAAACCCTTGTAATGGAATGAGTGAGACAAATTTTCAGACATGTAAAGAAATCCTATTTTCAAGCCCTGTTACAAACATAAACCTTGCATGACCTATGACCTCCTGAAAGGGAATCAACCACTTGCCCTTTTGTATAATACTTTAAAAGATCAAAACAGCAGACTTCCATAGTTTCAAGTTCTCAGAAGATTAACAAAAGGAACCATCTATCTGAACAATTATGAGTGTCATGTTGTAAAATAAGATGATAATCTTTACCTGGCAGGTCTCCTGGCAGCCCTGGACCTCAGGCAGCACAGACATAGGCTGAGGGGGTGGGGGTGCCCGGCGTTTCTTCACCTCTGCCTTTGGGGACATCCGTGGGATGTTCATGACAGACTGGGATTGGCCCAGTGTGTTGGGCCGTACCTCGACACAGGCACTGGTTGGAGTTGAGAAACTGCTCTGGAAATAGAAAAGAAGAAGCCATGGGACTTTCATCCAGGTAACACACAGTCACACATAGCAAACACCAAATAAGTCCCTAGAGGGGGCCTGGTTATTATACCCTTTAGCACAGTGGTTGAAGTAGGAAAAAAAGTGCTGGCTCTCTACTTATTGGCATGTTGGGTGAGTATCAGTTGGAGCCTGAAAACTAAGATCTAGAAAGTTCTGTGATGAATAAAAGATACTATGACTGCTGATATATTTCTTTGATAAAGGGGACACAAATTTCAAATGAGTGCACAAGTGGCACCTGAGCTGACTTGCAGTGTAACCCATTGCACCCTGGGTAATGAAATGTAAGTATGAGGACTATTATAAATAATATTGATGTACTAAGGTAGTGTTTTGCTGGTGGAGCAGCTCAGCCAGATAATTTGGTCAGCGAGGGGTAGAAAAGAGCACCTGGGGCACATTAGAAATTCCAGAGCACAAGAAAAAGTCTCGGTTATCCACAAAGCAAACGTAGATGTGCCACTATTGACTACTACTGAGTTCTGACCTACTTCAAGCACTGCTTGAGTAAATTACTTAATCTGAATTACTCCTGTAAAATATCAAATTATATGTATAATCAAAACTTTAAGCCACCTATTAGTAAAAAATAAAACGCTCGCAGTCTGGTGTCAGCTAAGCTGCAAAATACAAATGACAAATGACTTCTCATTCACTCTATCTTAGTATAGAGAATGTATGCATAATCAAACAAAGTTAAAGGTTAGGACGAAGAAACTGCTGCCAGTTTCATTGTTATTTGTGGCCAGGATTTCTAATGAATGGCAAAGTCAAGGAATTCAGATGACCCATCCTGGTCGCAAGGAAAGCAGAGACTCCTCTTTGCTCCTAGTCATAAATTTGATGGGAAACATCAAAGGCTGTTTCTGTGAGAAGGAGGAGTGCTTCCCAATATCGCCAGAGGTCTGGTAATTCTGCTTAAATTGTTCAATTAGCAAAAGGTGCAGCTGCAAATGCAACAGAGTTCAGAATCTCAGCTGATGGTTTTTCCTGTTCTGTAACATAATGAATCTAATAACTAATGCTGCACTGACATGGATTGCAGTTTTTTGACTATTTTCTGTCTTGCACTTTCTATTCTCCTACTCAGAGGTTTGATTATGAAAAAATCATTTGAATGAAAATAGAGGAATAACACACATTTTACTATCATACTGCAGTTAACAATCTGCAAGTAAAGGACAGAAATGAGACTCCGCAGCTGGAGCTCCAGACACTGAGGTTCTGCTCATTTCACAGTTTGCCTCCATAATCCTGTTATTCATCACAGAGAGAACAGATTAATGCATGTGTTAGTGCTTGGTTGGAAATGAGACTCATTCCAGTGACAGATCCCTGTATGGTGCCAGTGGAAAACGGGAAGAACTCCCAAATTTCACGGAAAAATGTGCATCTCAAAGCAGGCGGAGAAAAAAAGTTTTGGGAGAGCAAGAAACTGCTCAGAGATCTTTCACAAAGAGCGAGTCTTTTTAGGATGTCATGTTTGTACCATGATTACACAGCCTAGCATGAGCCAAAAGGGTCCAATGAACTGTGCAGTGCCATCATGTGGACATAACAGTCAGAGACTGATTCCCAGATTCGTCAGGCAAACTCTAGAGTCACCAGTGCTGCATTGTTCTAAATCTTAAATTCCAGTCCTGGGAACCAAGGAGTTACATTGGGTATGGTAAATTTGACTTAGGTGTATTATTGCTGAGCTGTGGTGCAGTCCAATTTGTTCTGAAGAATGTCAACAAAAAACACCATCTTCAAAAATATCATATGCACTTTGGATTTAATCCGTTATAAGAGCCACAATGTGTGCCCATGTCTCAATTATATGCCAAAAAAACATTCCAAAAGTTACCTGCTCTTATGAAACCAGAATTTCGGTGTTCACTGATACACAGCTTTTCTGGCCCCTTAAACACCCAGAAAGTCCTCGTATTCGACCCATTGCAGCTCCAACTGGGTTGTATCAGTGGTAAACACACCATAGTAAATAGCTTTTTTCCCCATAGAATAAACAGAGCAAGTAAAAATATCACTTTTAAAAAAATATAGTAAGGATCAGCTTGAAAAAAAGTATTTCTCAGCTCTGTGAAAGACCATGCGTTTCAACCACAGCCACAGGTTGAGTAATCTGTTCGTTGAAGAGCATTAGATATTAAGAACAACAAACAGAAGCTGAACACATTGAGCTGCCACTAATGGACCCTTGTGGAGAATCCCCACTAGAGTGACTGATCTACCCCATGGTGAACGTTTGCTCATTGGTCTGTCTGCAGAATGTGGCTGTCCTGTTGAGCCCCATATGGACTGAACATCTGCACAGTCTAGTGTCACCCATCAAGTCTGCATACTCCCTGATAGACACACTTTCACTCATTTGCACTGACTGAGGCCTTGGTGATGTGGATGAAGCCCCTGAACACCTAAAGTTGCTGCCTAAAAGTGAGGTCATAAAACAGATTATTGGTCAACAAGGAAGTGCCTTTAAGGAAGAAAGCAGGGCCCAAAGGCTGTCTGACAAAGGTTAAAGGACAGCCAGCAATGTCATTTAGTGGGAAACACAAGTGGAGCTTTAAGACACTGATACACCTCAAATCAATAATGACAATTTTTACAGATCTTAGATTTCTATCTGTATCTACTAAAGAAGGGAAACTGTACACAACTGATAGCTCCAGTAAAGTAAACTTTATGAAAAGGGACAAGTGCACTGATCATTGTGTCTATAATGTGAATAAATTCCAGTTCATCAAATCTCGTCAAATTTAATCTTCTTTAAATCATGTTCAAACTGAAAAACTGAAATAACCCTCTCCCTCTGGGAGTTTTCTCTTTCCTCAGCCTCAGTCTTATCGTAACCGTTAACTGTACCTGTCACCTTAAAAAAGAAAATGCTCAGGACCATTCCTTTTTCTGTTGTAATTTTGTCTGGCACTCTGTGTGACCCTGGTGTGAACAGTGCCATAAGCTATATTATTAAATTTATTTTATTATATAAAAATAAATCGAATTGTGAAGGCCTGTGGATGTGAAGGTGGGCAGGAGATATAGTACATGCTGTGAACTCTGCCATCTGCTGGATTCTACTAGAACTAGTTTCAGTGGGGAGAAAATCATCATAATGCAGGCAAAATGCCTCACATCTGCATCTCCTTTTAGTATAATTAATTGTATCTATTTTTAGTTCATTTTTAATTTTTATTTGGCATACCAGATGGTCTTTATTTTAAACACATGGGTTTCTTTTTGGGACTCAACGTTTATGCAAATTATAAATTGACAGGCTTCCAATAAGTCACATGATAATATTTTACTAATATTTCAATAAGTCTCCACAATAATTAGTAAAATAATGTAATGTCATGGAAACTCTATGCAAATAAACAGATTTGAATGCCTTACTTACCTTTCCTTTCTGCTTACTGAAATTGAAAATTCCCAGAAACCCTTTCTTCTCCGAACTGTTGCTCAGCATGCTGGAATGAACGGATTCTGCAAAGAAGACAGGCAGTAAGAGTCTGAGTAACACAAATTAGGTCTATGTTTTGCCCTCCATAAATTATAAAACAGCAGCTGAACAACGTGCATTACTTAAGAAAGCGTCCAGCTGCCACATCAAGGCTGCATTCACACATTACACCTTACATCATGCACAGTTCATATATACTATTTGCAAATGCAATGCAGGTTGCTGCCAAATTTGTTCATTCAATACAACATGTTGTATTTCCTGCTGCGCGTGAGCTAATATTGTCTGACTGGTAAAACTATCTTCCACCAATGAGGCAAAATACTACCAGTAGGTGACACTAGAGCTGCACTGTTTCCATCTGTCAAAGGTGTCAAACTGTCACTTCAGAATTTGCATTTCTTAGCTCTTGTGCACAGTGACTGCATTACTTACAGGGGAGAAGCAGGAAGGATGAAGGGACAAGAAAGCAAATGAACTTCTGAATTCATGCTTACTGTAAACAAAGGAAGTTTATTTTCTAACTGAAAGATACCATATTGGTACAAAAACACTACAAATCATAAATTCATATGGTATTTAAGTATGGGGGAGCTAAAGAAGCCAAGCAATATTATTTGAGGTGCAAGCTGCTACAGTCTACCTGCACGTGATGCATCTACAGCCGCTGTGAAAAAACAGCTCAATGCTAAGGGGTACCTGAGTAATTCAGAGCAGGCGCCGAAGCCATTTTAGGCTGAAGAACTGGAAACAATCACACAGCTTAAATCAGTGTTTAAGGCTCTGCAAACAACAGGGTCACACTTACAGTACTATGTCATCTGTATTACAGAAAGTTCATCAATTGATCTTTCATCACCTGTCTCTTGTTAGTATATAAAACATTCCTCCGTATAATGAAACCTTGTATTATGAGAAACTGCACATGTAATTTGTACCATAAATTTGCATAACAAACCATCATCTCACAATTACAAGAACACAAATTTTAATTCAAAACTGAAACACTAGTGATAGTGAGCACCACACAAGACAAGCAGCCTCCCCCCACCCCCATGCACACCTTAGCCACCATCTAGTTGTGTGCAAGTGTCTCTGTGACAATCATTATGTGAAACCATCATCTATCTTTATAATGAAACCTAAACCAAGGTTTCAAACAAAATGTCATAAGACACAGAAAAGCAAAAAGCCAAAGAAAGCCTTATCAATCAACTTAAAATTTTACGTGATTTATTCCAAATTATATTTAAAGAATAGCTCAGCAAAGAGTAAAAAATGCTGAAAGTAATTATAGTAGTTACATTACAAGAAATGCCTTGAAAAGTAGCATCCTGATAATATGAACTTTGTTCTAAAAAGTTTTCTAACAAAGAAAAAAATACATCTTGCATGTTTGGTGAAAGACTGGGTCAACCTTTTGTTGCATTTAAGTTAATGAACAATTAAGAATTCAATTTAGGAGAATGAATTATGTTTGTTATGTGTGAGAAACCTGCTTTGATAAAAAAGGTAATGGAGAGGTCTCCTATGACAAACACTTTTGTATTAGACCTGCTGAATAACAATACATTTAGGTTGCTATTCCAGAGATCAAAAATTACCACAAACTGAAATATCACAAAAAATAGGTCAAATATTTCCTTTGGGTCAAAGATGTTACACAAAAAAGGTATGAAAAGAATGCTATGTTTAAATGTAGTAAATTAACATACAGTTATATCACATTACATTTTGACAGTTCAAAACTGCAGAATTTAAAAAAAAACACAGTAATTATAGTAATCACTGTGCATACAAACAGATGCAATATGCAGATATTAGCTGAAATTTTCAGTATATTCATCTAATATATTTTGTCGGTTTTCTTTCAGCAATTCAACAATGTCTATATAGGAGTAACCAGAAAACATGCACATTTAAAATGATTGCATGCTTTTAATGACTATGTACGATAACCGTACTGTTAAATGTAATGCAGAGACAGAATGTTTAAAGTATTTATCAATATGAAGAATTGATACAGAGTGATTCTGATGGAGATGAACTGAGGCAGGGAGAAAAGCAGAAGCGCACCCAGTTTCTGGTCCAGCACGTAAATCTCCCGAACTCCCAGGTCGTTCAGCGATTTGTCCAGGTCCATTTCATGGTTACTGATGTTGTCCTTCAGCAGGATGACGTGGCTGGGGTCGAACTCACACTTCTCACAGATGACTGGCACCAGGCTGCCCAAGGGCACCAGGGGACTGACACGGACCACTGCCTTCTGAGTCCGGTGGAAGTTCACTATCAGGCGCACTGTTTTCTGTCCAAAGGGAAAAGAAGACCAATCATTCCTGACCACGTCACAATCCTCTCACAATGTTCTCTTCACAATGAATACTGATAAAGGAAGTAATAAAAACATAAGTTTTGAACAGTGGTTTGGGGAAAAAACTATGAATGGGTTTCAGAATTTAAGCCCAATGGTTGTACTGCAGGACTCCTGTTTCTAGATTAAATGACTTCAAGGTGTATAAAATATACATGGTGGGTCCTCAGTTTGGGATGAAAGAGAAAGGACTCGGAAAGCGACTCTTGCCATCTGATTGATTAGTTGGGTTGGCGACAGAGTCTCTCGTATCTACCACCTTGACCCTACCCTCCAGTGAGAGTAATACAGTTAAGAAGGGTGCAGCAGGAGGCTACGTGTATGTGAAGATGGGCTGAGGTGTCATTATGCACAGTTCCTCTTCTTTTCTCCATATCACTCCTGATAACATCATGCCGAGGTGTAGAAAAGTGTCCCAAAGTTCATACGAGGGCCGTCCTTAGAAAAACTGCTCTCACAAAAAATAGTCAAGGGTACCAAAGAGTAACCCAAACAAGCAGGCCTTCCTTTTTTCAACTGAGTAAGGAATGTATTGCAGTCGGACATATTGCAGCACTCAAACACACACAGGAATAGAAGAAAAAATACAGAAAAATGTAGCATTCTGAAACTAAACAGAAGGAACGTGCCACGAAAAGTAACACCTGTTTAAAGTACACGCATTATCAGAATAAATGAAGGGTGTTTAGCATATTACTTTCCTGTGTACCAATTTACAGTTCTGTAATCTAACTATAATCAGTAAATTATCAAGATTATATCTAGTTTTCTGTTTTCAGATGAACTACAGGTAATTTACTATATCTCAGCACAATACAATTCACAAAAAGGTAACTTTGACTGCAGAACATATCAAAGCAAAACAAAGGACCTCTAAACTGTATATATCTAGCAACACCTCACTTAGTGTAGCCAGATAATGCTGCTGCTTGTGGCTGGCGGCCAAGTCTGAAAGTGCGCAGGAGGGGAAATGAGCCCTAAGAACAGGGCAGAAATAATGCATGGTAACTAAAGGCAAGACAATCATGAAAAATTCACATCATTGTAATGGAGAAAGAAGAGGTAAAGTCCAAACACCCTGGAAGCATAACACACAAGCCTACCTTTGCATGCGGTCCTCTGTGTGTTGATGATTTTTCCTGTTGCTATTAATCCACAGCAGTGCAGGACAAAAAGTTTTAGTTGTTTAGTTAAATGGGAAAATTGGTTACATGTGATGACAGGACCTCTGCATGAATTACAGCAGGAGGTTAGAATAGTTTGACTCAGTGTAAAATTTGATGGCACAGGTAAAATGTACCTGCCCTATGGATAACAAAACGCAAAAAACTAATGTCAAGTCATGAATTCCATTACAATCAATACTTCTGTGAATTTATAAAAGAGCTGTTGGCCATTACACAGCTCATCCAGTCAACTTCACCACTATACTAACCTCATCTGTTTACCTGCAAAGCCCTAGGTGGCCACGTGGTACAGTACTGTGCTCTGCAATGCAGCACCACCAAGCTGCCGTTCTAGGGGTCACTTCCATGCAGCACTTTTTCCTCTCACCAGCCCCTCCACACTCACCTCAGGCACTTTTGGTAGGGGCTTGCGAATCACCTTCTCCTCCAGCACCTTCTCCTTAATGAAGACGCGTTGCACACCTAGCGCTCCCACCAAGGCATTGGGTTTGAAGGCCACAGGTCGACCCTCAGGGGACAGTGGCTCCAACGTGTGGCACGCTGGGTTCAGGTGGTACCTGCTGCAGAGGTCCACCAGCAGGTCCATGAGCGCTTTGCTGGGGACGGGGGAAGCAGGGGTGGAGTGTTGGTGAGTGACGGCAGACAGTGACAGGTAGGGTTACTGAGTCAGCTCCAATAGGAAGACCTGTAATTACAACGGCTCATCCAGGCACAGACTCTTCAGCTTACTTGGGTTACGTAACCGTGTGGAAACTCATACACAGTGCCCAACCACTATTTGACCTTAGGGACAGAGTGCATGCAAATCACGATGTTTAGTCATATGGTTGTCTGTAGTTAATGCTAAAGCTGTTGCCAGCAGTTCATAAATGTCCACAGATTACCTACTCTAATAGAAGCTAAAAATACACAGTAAAATATGACCAACATATAGAGCACTTAAAGACACAAAACATTTTTATCGCTACAGTATGGAACAATAATGTAAGTGAGAAGTTTTGGCATAGATTAACACAAAGTACTGTATGATGTCAACATGAAAAAATCCAGATATTATTCTAAATTAATTGAAAATAAAAAGTAAATAACTGAATGCTTAATTACTTCGCTGGAAGTCTGTCTGTGTGCAGCTGTCTGGGTGCTGCCCCATTTAATAAGTGCATTTCCAAGGAAACACAACACCACGAAGGCTAAGAAACACTCTGAGCAGACTGGAAACAAGGTTATTGAAAAATACCAGCCAGATATGAGAAAATGTTGACGGCACTGAATACATCTCAAAGCACAGTGAAGTCCATCATCACTAAGGTGACAGTATATGAAAACATCTGTTGATTTGCCCAAAACTGGACATTCTTCAAAGCTGAGTCTCCCAGCAAGGAGGATGCAGCAGTTTCCAGATCTTTGTGATAGAGATGGGAGAATAGAAATCACTAAGGTGAACAACAGACATAAACAACCAATATAGAGATGTTGCCTGTAGTGTTGAGTCTGCAGAAACAGGACTGTAGCACCTTCACCAAGAAGCTATTGGTGCATTTCAGAACAACCCAGGAGAACACCACTATATCTATAGCTATTTGCCCAAACTTCCCATTGTGTTATTCCCTGGGATGGCATCCAGAATGGCAAAAGCAAGCAGATTCCATTTTAGGTCTGATCCTATAAGCTATTTTTATATTAACCAAATTTTTTGTTCAAAAAATAGAAAATGGCTACATCAAGTTAGGCCGCTCCAGATATAAATAAAAGATAGCTTTACATGACTTGTTTAATGTAATATGCATACATACTGATTTGCAGAAATGGCAAAACACAGCAAAAGTCACTAATTTAATCAACAGTTGTCTAATAGCTAAATTACTATCCTATGTCCTTGACAAAAGTTGGCTTGAATAATTTCAGAAATAGCAATTGGCTATAAGTACTTGGCTGTAAGTACTTAAAAATGAAAACTAACCAATTGGAAAGTATTTTTCCTAAACAGAAAAATATATGTTGGACTTTTAATGGAGTATTTTTATTTGTGGGTAATAAGCAACCTTTAGGCACTTGGTTTCAGATGGTTCAAAGGCTGAAGCCAGTGAAGCAAAAAAAGCAGATTTTCCATAGTAGGTACTAAAAGTAATAAAGGTTAACGTGGGCAAAAAATAAATTAAATAAAACTGGAAACAGTTTTAAACACAAAAATAAAGTATTGGATGATGCTTTTCTAACCACCTAAAAACAGAACTGTTATTACACTAGAAACAAGCTGGAATTCAACACCCACCTTCCATCAACAGTGCCAGTGGTTTGAAATCCATCTGGGAGGGTGATGTGGAGGTCTACCATGGGAGACAGCAAGTTCTCCTTGGTGTCTCCACCCTGCGCACCCCCGTCTGGCACTGCATTCCGAGGTGTGGTGAGAATCTTGCGTGGAGCAGGTTGTGGGGCACTGGGTGGTGGAGGTGCTTGGGCCTTCATCCTCCTGCTATAGACAGAGCAGAGCCGATGATGTCCAGTTAAAGAAGAAATTACATATACTGTACACATATGACAAGCTGCAACTACTACAAAGTTTTGTAATTCATTTACAATGTGTATCAATGGCAATAATAAATCATTTATACAGAACTGTTTCAGAAAGCCTTTCACACCAACACATACTGCAAACACTGTACACATACAAGCTCTATATATGTCCATATGTGTATGTATGTATATATACACACATATGTATATGTATACACATACACACACAGCAAGTAAGAGAGAAAATTCATAAAATGCAAATGCATAATTTACTTGTACCAACATCCTCTTTCTTTCCAGATGGAGTTACTATTATACACATATGACAGAGATTGAGAGGGATACAGAAAGAAAAAGAAATACATTATTCTTTTAGGTTGTGTTGATCCATAATTTTATCTCTGGAGGCATAGTGTATGTTTTGTTAATCCACTGCAAGGTTATTGTATACATCAATTCTTCTACTCTTATTGTTCTAACAATTTTCTGTCCATTATATGGTGAATTTTCTGAAAACTATGATAAAATCATATGAATCATATGAGGCACCACCAGGTTTTCTATCATCTCAGGATTTTTCCATGCAATACAAATCTTTCCAAAAGCCAAGATTTATTCTGGGCTAAGACTTGGAAAATCATAACAAACATATTGCGTTGCTTTACAAGAATAGCAAATTCTGCATTTCAAAAAAAGAGTATATTATTTCTATTGACTGCTTTTGGAAATCCTTGGTGCTAACTGGCATGTTACCTTAAATACTACTTTTTCAGTCATTGATGTTTCCATTCTGCACTATGGAAACATCCAAGACTGCACACCTGTGACTAAAAACTGCTGTCTAGCATTTCTGAACAGTACATAAACTATAAACATCAGCAACACTGTCACACAAAGGCCACCCTGTGTGGAGTTACATAATGACAGTGACTGCCATGAGTAGTCAATGTGGCAGCGAACCAACAGTAACTTTTTTTTTTCCAGAAACCCACATTATCCCAACACTTTCGTGCTGTCAAAAAATGAATGTTCCTTAAACAAGACTTAAGCTAACATTTGTGTTTAGAAATGCATATTCTCAAAACTAATTGAAATAAATTTACACAAATTTGCTCAGTTACTGCTGCATGATTAAATGGTGTAAACTCAATTAGTCATAAAAAATACACATTTGGGAATAAACCCAAACACAGACTCTGGGAAATACAAGCAAGCAGTGTGAACACTCATTTCAGGCTCAAATGCATGGCCAGTATTTGTACCAATAAACGCAGTAGTTGAAGTGGGTCAGTACTCAGCAGTACATAGAACTGCCATTTGTATGTCTTGGAGTATATTGAATTTTTCTTGTGTACCATCACTTCCAAGGAACCCCTGGTGCTGTTTTCAGCCCCTCTTTGACCAGATTCTCTGGCTGAACTGCTCTCCTAGCAATAGACTGATGTAGTACATGGTCAGTATTCATAGTAGTCTTCACTGCTACATTTCATTACCCAGAGTCCACTACATTACTCTGCAAATTGGCTCACGCCGCTTACTTCCCATCAAAATCTGTGCCCCGTTCATTATAGAAGTATACATTGTGAACATCAGTAATATAATCAAATGTTTTATTCACTGCAAAAAAATTCAATAAGGCGATCATTGGCACCCACCCCCCCCCTTCCCCACTTCAAACACTGGGTAAATATCAATCACTTCCAAAAAGCAAATAATTTCATTTGGTTATGATTTGATGTCTTATTGCCATTGTCAAAGTAATTCAGACAGAAGAGGACACAGCTCTGTCACGAACTCATAGTTGCCCATCTTAAATTTTTTTAAACAGACACATAAACTTTTTATAGGTAACTTGCCTGTCTAGTCATTATTTTAACTTAAACATAAATAAAAATAAAATGAACCTTTAAACATTATTTCTAGACTATTCCTATTCAGTTCTCAAAAAAATTAAAGTTTGAATGGTGACAATATTCTGGCATTCATAATGTTGAGCATTTTCCCCAATCAACCCCAAAAATGCAGACCTTAGATAGAACTCACATAGGTCCTTCAGTCTGTATAGATTCTTGAAAACTGCAGAGAGCTGGGGTGTAGGGATGACGCTAGCAATCTGTCAGGCGCTGAACACATGCAATGTACACCCCAGGGTGTACCATTTTGTGTGCAATTCTGAAGGAATGTCTGGGAGTTTTACAGGAGGACGATGGACTTCAACCTCTGTACGTTAATTATTGACAATGAACCGTGAAGGCCCTCATTGCAGCCACGCGTTCGTGTCATTGACTCAAGGGCGTGTTATAAAACCAAACCAAAAACTCCAGTCTCCAGCAAAGTTATGACCTGAAACGGCCCGGACCCTTCTCAACAAGTGGTTAGCCTGGGTTGACATTTATGAATTGATTAAAAGGCATGATTTAAACTGTGGTCTTCTGTAGGCATACACCTCCCCCACCTTTCTGGCATGCTTAGCCAGCTCACCTAGGACAAAGAGGCCCTATTGGTGAGAACCAGCTGTCCTTTGATGGAGAGAAATGCTCCATTCCAGTCTTGGCAGGAGAGACCAGAGCTAGAATTGCTTCTGGGTTACAAATGGATCTGCCCACCCTCTCAGGGAGGAGCACTTTATTTCTACCTTTTTTTCTCCTCAACTCAAGTGGCAACTTACTGCTAATGTTCCTGTGTTTTTACAATAAGTAAATTTACAGCTATTGTAGGGGTAACGTACAAATGAGACAAACATCACAGTATTACAGTAACAATAGTGAAGTTCACATATACATTGTTCTGTACAAGGTAAACTACACAAGAAAAACAAGGATGGCACTAATTTCTGGACCAGTTGTGTGTTGCAAGGGTGAGGAATATCATCTCTCTATCTATAAAGCTCGGCCTCTGTCTGCTTGTTCTTCATACACCACTTATTTCATTCTACAGACTTGACGTTTGGCACAGGGGTACTTCTCACACTAAGTGAGGTTTTTGTGTGGCCAATTCATTAACAGCACTAACAATACTTATGTAAATGCTACTCCTTTAATGCTAAAACTCTTTGATACTTATATAATGTGCTATTCACTCAGCTAGGAACTCAACTAGTATTTTTTAAAAGGCCAAGGGTACACCCTAATAATTTAACATCTCTTACTGATGTTTTTCCCCAAAGCAGTTTATAATATTTTTCTTCCAAATCCTGGGACATTTACTTCTATTTTAGCTGACAACTTTGTCTAACACGATTTCTGATTTTTGATTTGTACACTAAGCTATTTACAGCTGTCACCTATTTATAGAGCTGGGTAAGTTTTACTGTGTTAAGTTTTAGGACCTAGGACCTTCTGAAGTTACCTGCTGTTCCTTACCCATTGCAAATGTAAATGGTTTACTGGGGTATAATTAGAGAAATAGAGGCAGCTCCTAAACAAAACAAACAAATCAGTACACAGGAGTTACACTTTTAAAAATAATGAATAAAACACAGAAAGCAGTCTATTTTATGGATAAAAATATACAATTCAAGTAAACTTTTTTATAGTTTTTAAAAGATTTACTATGACAAATTAATCAAAGGACTCCCCAACTGAACAATGATATGGATAATGACTTTTTGGCTTCATCTGACTGTGACCTTTGACACACACTAAAATGGTTTTATGCTGAGTGTTAAGTAGCAGGTACGAAAATCAGCTCCTTTAAAGTGTGAGGCCATGGTTTTCTCCTGGAAGAGTGGGTTGCCCCCACCAGGTGAGGGGGTAGCAGCTGCTCCTGCTGGAGGGGTTTAAGTATTTGAGTTGAAACATCTTGTTCACGAATGATGGAAGTGGGTAGCGGGAGATAGAAAGACAGATCTGTCGGTATAAAGCAGGAGCTGAGCTATAGGACAAAGCTCCTGGTTCACCGCTTAATCTATGTCCCCATCCTGACCAATAATCATAAGCTGTGGGGAATGCATGAAAGAACAAGACAGCAGATACAAGCAGCTGAAATGAGGTTTCTTTGCAGGATTTCTGGGTTGACCATCCATGACAGTGTGAAAAATTGGGTGATCTGGGAGAACCTTAGAGTAGAGCCGCTGCTCCAACAGATCGAGAGGAGCCAGTTGAGTTTGTCTGGGCACATCGTAAGAATTCCACCCGATGGACTCCCTCAGGAGTTATATGAGGCATATCATACTGGGAGGAGACCTCAAGTAGACCCCAGACGTTGGAGGATTATACCTTTCAATTGGCCTGGAATCACTCCCTAGGAACAGACTATTGTGGGGAACCCTCCACTTGTAAAGGTATTATTGTATATGCAAGTTTTATGGTCTACTAATCGCTTCCTTAGATAAATGGAATAATATGGTCATTTGAAATATTTTAAACAAGTTTCCACATGATAAAGAATATGCCATTTCAAACAGAAAAACATACATTAGCTCTAATTTTAGGGGGCAACTACCACGCTACATGACCGATGTACTTTACGTTATCAGCAATGAAACTTGCATAACAATAGGGGCAGACAGGGGGCAGAGCCAAAAAAACTATGGTTCATGTATGCAAACCGGATTGCTGATACTGTACATCTGAGGAAGAACAGGGACAACTGTTTTACAGACTAGCATGCAGGACAGAGAGAACTGGTTGTGCCTGTTTGCTGGAGATCTCTGAAGCCTGCCATTCAGACATGTTGTGGATGAGAATGGACCAGATTAAGAGATTAGTTATCACACAAGCCTGTACACATTCACTGACCCAAATAGTCTCTATCCCCTGGAGTTAATCAGCTGCAATTAGTGAAACCATCTGTAGTGGGCTGTACACAGGGACGCTCTGGAAAGTGAGGGCTTCTGGAAAACAAAGCTCATTTACAAACTGTCTTCATATTTATTGCAAGTGACAGGAACTGGATTCTTTTTAACTGCCCTGTCCAGGAAATTGGGCTGTAAACAAAATGTTTATTTAAATGCAGCCAAAACTGCATATTCATTACTATTTTTCAAGTCAATCTAAAAATATTACACTTTGAAAAATCAGTAACATATTAGAAATATGAAATTGCATTGTGAGACAGTGTTACAAAGTGATTGACTGCTCAACTGAAAGCAATGCAATTACTGATGTCAGGTTTAAAAATATCTACCGGCAGATGCCTTGCAGGGGACAATGTAATTAGAATGTCACAGATCAAGGGTATAGGGGTTTAAATTGCCATCTTTCTTCATTTAAACACATTACACTCCTTGGTTTTTAGCTAAAGAAAAAGGTCATTGTTATTCTTGTACATTTTTTAATTGACTTCACAGGACAGAGACAAAAGTTAAATAGAAAGTATTGGAAAAAATAGTATCCCTAAAACTTTTTGCACATTACCACCACTATTCTCACATAAGGTAGCACACTGAGATCTTGTAAGTTGGAGATGTAAATTATGTTAATTTCTGGATTTAAAATGTTTAAGCTTTCTTGGGCCCTCAAAGTCACCCTCGTGTTTGTTCAAGTAACATCAAAACCCATAAAAATTGAGATAAATAACATTTATATTATAAAACGGGTATTTCCTTTCAGTACTACTATACAGTAATGTAATAATAATATAGATGTACTGTATAAATGAAGGTCACAAGACTGCAAATGAGAATCACTGAGCACAACTTGAAAAGAAAGTGTGGAGACACTAACTGCAGTGCCACTAACAAACTAGGTGTGGTTGTTGTGTCCCTGTAGGTTACTCACAAAACATAATAAGAAGGGCTCAGAGAGTCTGCAGGATGTTTACAAAACAACCTTTACTTAACTCCAATGACTGTTTACACACATTCGCTCAGTAAAGGGTATTAAATAATTTTGTTCATACATACAAAAATTAGTAAACCACTCTTGTGGGATACCTGTACTTAGAATAATATGCTGTATAAGAGGCAAAACAACAACAACAACAACAACAATAATAATAATAATCATCATCATCATCACTCAACAAAACATAGCTACCCAATGGAACATTAAAACAAAAACAATATATTGAAACTAAGATCAACTTGTGATGTCGTTTATTTCAGTGGCTACCATGAAAACAAGACTTAGAAGAACTATTTGGCGCAGGTAAATGCACTTTACATCATCTTTCAGGGGAACAAAGCTCCCTTTCTATTTTCTAAAGTTCAGACTGACTCTCAACTTTCAACTTTTTTTCTGTTTATCTCAGGTCACATTAAAATGAATGAAGGAAGCTTGTAAAGTGGACATAAAGGCATTCAGTTCACATAAAGGCAGCCAGAAGTGACTGCCTCACTCCTGTACACTGTTTCGGCACAGTCCAGACTTGTATTGGGAATATAAATAACAGTACTTCAAAAATTTAAGCAGATTTTACAAATGGAATGTAAATCAAAGGTGGTGGAAGGTGTGGTTGGGTCTGTAGCATAAAATCACTGTGTTCAGAGAACCTTTTCATAATTGTATGTGTTTGAAAAGCCCAACCTAAATGTTCATTGCATCAAGTTTTCATCTTTTGTTCATCTTACCAACTTGCATGACAGTATGTGCACAGACACAATTCTTATACCGCATAGCATGTGGTTATTATGCAAAGAATGAATTTGCAACCAGCAAAAACCACCCAATGTACAAAGAAGATTTTCTTTTATTTAAAAAAAAGGAAATAGAACAACATATAACTAACATGTAAAAATGAAAAAGTAAACTACTTAAAAATGCAGAATACTTAAAAAAAAAAAAAAAAAAAAAAAACCCCATTTCCAAGCATAAAGAGAACACAAGCTCTAATTGACTGCAGTTTTCTCACTGTGGAAGTTTGCCATTTCAGAACAATTTGTCCTTTATTTGTACAGATTAAATCCTCTATTTAGGATGTCCTTTGTCAATTTAAAATGGTTATATTCAAACTGTGGACTCTATTACCTTTAAAAGCAAAAAGCCTATCCTGGGTAGGACTCTAAGCAGTGGAATTTTTTTTTTGCTATGTTCATAGTTCCAAGGAAATGCATAGCTAATGAACAGTCATTTGTTCAGAAGCATTACTAATTAAAAAATAAATGCTTCTTCACTTAAATAATTGAATAGACTTATATCATCATACATGACCCAATGATAACAAAAGATTTTTAAAGGCACAGTTTCACCTTAATTAGTGTCCTAAATGTATTCTTCAGAAATGGAGCTTAATGAATCAGCACTATAAGAAGTCATTACTACAGAATATTGTATAAATAGCATTTGAAAACTGCACATAATACAAAACAGAATAGTTATACCTTTAATAACAGCATATAAACAGTACAGAGTATTTTATGGACAGCAATACAAGATTCACACACAACTGATTCAAAAAATGTTATAACATTTTTAAATTATGGTAAGTTACTATGAAAACTTATTCAAAGTACTAATATTAAACAACAGTATTGTGAAATGGCACTATAGAAGGGAACTCTAATCAAGGCATTACTGTATATTTTTAGTGCAGAAAATCAATTTTACCTTAACATAATCAGCATATTAACCATTTTAACACTGAGCAGAAATTCTGTGACTTGCAAATTGTTGTCTTCACAGATGGTGTCAAAGCCACCTTCACCTGCAGGTTTCCATTTCCATAATGCTCACTCCCTTCCTCAGGGTGCTCCATACCAGCATAAAACCACAAGGAAAAGTTACTTACTAGCAAAGAGCCAAGACATAATTAAATTCATATTTATAGTTCATAATGGATTTTCTAAAATGACAGATAATTATTTCTCCTCTTCAAACTAAGTGGCAGGTAAAGGCATTTGTTGGCAGGTATGGTCAGAGTGTTTTCTGACCTCCTCTCCAACATGCTTAGTGTGCCAGTGGTGAATGCGATCATGTCAAGTGGGGGCAGTGGAGAGAAGTGCAGCTGGGTATCTGCCATTTTAGAGTCTCAGCGTTCTCATAGCAACCTATATTTACACATAGGGAGTTGGTTGGGGGGTATGAGTTCCTTTCTACTTAGCAGCAGCTGCAAAATTTACGACGGAGAGCGGCACGCGAAGAGTGAATGGCCTCGGACATATCCAGGGGACACCTGACTCCGTGGAGCCCTGTTGTTTGGTGTTGCTAAGCATGCCACTTCCTAAATCAGCAACTGCCTCCAGGTCCACCCACTTCTCAGGCTGTGAGGCTCTCGGCCATCAGAACCCACCCCTTCTGACCACAAGGAGGACAGGAGCTCAGCACCACTCCCCATGAACCACAGTTAGCCCAAGGCCTAATGGAATATTCACCATTGTACTTAAAATGCAGCTCCTAACATGCAAGTCTAACATCAGTGTTATTGTACAACAGATAAATATTTTTAAAAATAAAGGCTAAGATATTTAAAAAAAAAAATCTTAATTGACATATAGGTCTGTTATTTTGGATATTTGCTGTTTTTCAGTGTGATTTCATGTCTGTGGAGTCATGTGGCATTGTAGGTCCAACATGTCCCAGCTCTGACACATGCTGCCACACCCTAAGCTCTGCTCTGCCCTTTTCTTTAACAGAATGCCAGCTTCTAGTATTACACACCCACACACAGCTCAGAATATACGCAGTCTGGATGTCTGGGCTGCCACAGCAGAGCCAGCCATGACACAAGGGAGTACCGTGACATGGAAGCCAACAGTTGGTCACCATAGTTGCTGAGAAAACCCAGGTGGTGGACTCCAGGCCTTCATCCATGAACGGCCAACGTAGGGATGAGAGATGAGAGATCAGCTCTGGTACCCATTGGAATACGCCCCCTCACAGACATGCACGGTTTACATCCTCGCAGAAGCCAACTCATGAGCCAGTGCTTCCTCTTCCTTTACAGTTCAGACCCCGTCCATCTCTGGGATCTAGAGTGAATGCTTACCATTTGATCTTAAGGTCTTAGATAAAACAAGGAACTGGGCGTAAACTGGAAAATTCCAGCTTGTAAAAAGCAGAAGCGCTGGGGGTTTTAGCTAATATTAAATCAGTGAGTGATAGCCACATGAAACACCAGGTGACCACCAAGCCACTAAGACTGTACACACTTAGCACAGCCAGCTATACTCTGGACTGGACTACTTCAGATTTCCATACCTAGACATTAAGTCACCTGCTAGCAGTGGGCAATAAAAGCTTTAAAAAAACAAATACAATGGACATATGCTGAGGTTGTTTTTTATCTACTTTATCAATACAGATGCAAAAAAAAATATTCTAAATTTCATCCCCCTAGATAAAAAAGTTAGAAACACTCCTTTTAGGGCTAGAGTTGAATACACTTGTGTATGTTCAAGTGGAAGTGAAGAGATTTAATTGTCTTACGAGAGCTCCTTATTCAAACAATGTGCACTTGACAATGGACACACTAAAAGATCTGAGTCAACCAGACAACTGAAAATTATTCAAGGACACTGTGGCTGCATCTTTCTATATCAATCAACAAGAATGTTTATGCTTTAAACAGTAGGTAGTGCAGTTTTACAGCTGTTACCTTGCAATCAAAGGTTGTGGGTTTGAATTTCTCTCCTGCTTAGTACTATCCCTGAACTGCTCCAGTCAAAACTGGCCAGCTATTTAAACTGCACTTCTTGATGCATCCCACTCAACCCCTCAACTCTGAGCAGAAGCCCACGAAAAGTCATGAAAAGGGCTGGGTATCGACCTCAGCTCTTTGCGTTCCACCCCAGAGACCATGCTCACATCTTGAACTACACACCCCCCACCCTTCACAAGCCCTTATGACACTTGTAAATATGCATTACTTAATTGTGAGTCACACCAGAATCAAGATGTGTGATAGCATCTAAACTGGGAGTGCAGGGTGCGTGTCTAGTGTGTTATCCACCTCTTTATTGGTTTATGCTTTTACATTGGCATGTGGCCATGTTTATGATAGAATTTGACTTGCAGTGTCCTGACAAAGTATTGCATGATCCGCATATTAAAGATTAGATAAATTGTGATACCCGCAATAGCAAATATTGCACCACTCTCTAGCAAACTAGCAAAGTAAGATGTTCTTATCCACAGCACCTTTTCTACACCGGAATGCCAAAAGATGAACAGGTATAAAACAAACATGATGTCATGAGGCTGTTGTCACTTTATTTAAAGACAGCACAACTTGTGTTAATCTTTTGTCTTTTGTACATGTACACTCACATGTATTATTAGCTGATATTGTTTACAGTTGGTTATTATTTTATTCCTATTCATTATCTGCTTATCCAGATGGGCTTACAGGGATCTGGGGCCAATTTCAAGCAAGTAAATCTGAATGAGATGCTCTGCACCCACATAAGCTACGGATGCTATGCATGTTAAAGCCATGTTCAACTAAAATGAAACACATGGTAAAGAGAATTTAGAGCTACCTGTTCAGCCAAAGGATATGTTTCTAGTCAGTAGTAGGAAGACACCTTGCTAGTTCTTGACATGCAGAGCACAGACTCAGATGATCCAGTGGTTTTGTGAAGCCCCCGAGCAACTGTGTTTCCCAGCTACAGCAGGCTGGATCCCAACTATGCTTTTATTAGCAGACATAGGAGAAAAACAAAAAATATCCTTCATAACATTTCTGACTTTTAAAGTTGACAACAGCTACAGTGTCCCACTGAACTACAGGTTCAAATACCATCTCCTGCTGTTGTACCCTAGACCGAGGTAGTTACCTTGAATTGGTTGAGTTAAAAGGTGTATTAAATGCAAGCTGTATAAATGGGTAAAGATTTTTTTGCAGCAAAGGTGTCACATAAATAATGGATGCTTTACCTACTATTCAGGTTCACTGAAGTCAATATTTCCAAAGAAACAACCAGCAGATTCATCACAAGGAAAAAGATGGTTGATTATAATCCACTTGTGACTGAAATCACTCCCTGCACATAGTGTGATATCACTGGATTATAGTTAAGAATAACATGTTAAGCAACTTCCATTTGACAGTGGTGGTGGTGTTGTAGCCTGATAGTCAGTTACATGTGTAAAATAAAGCTGACAAAACACAGGTATATACATACAGAAAAGAACAGAATTGATGAAGGCAGGTGTCCACAAGAAAACACTTCACACAGCAGTGATTTACATTATTGCTAAAAATATATTAAAAGGTAATAACTAGACACTTATTTGACTGTCATGGTTGAAGAACTTTACAGGTGAGTAGACATGCACACTCAATCACATAATTAAAGTGCAGACATAAGTAAAGAACTGATAAATGACAGAAGTGCCTGCACATCAGTGCTTGAAGTAGGGAAAAAATAACTGCCGTTTCTCCCCTTGTTGGCATGTTGGAGTGCATACTGGTTGGTATCAGTAAGCGATTAAGCAGTACATTTTGAATTTCTCCAGTGAATAATAGACACTAGCATATATGGCTGATGTTCACAATGCATATTTCTTTAACATAAAATATTAGGAAAGTAGCTGAGTTGCAGCATTACTTAGTGCACTCTGGGTAATAAAATGTAGCTATGAGGGTTATTATGAAAAATGGCCATATACTACAGCAGTGTTTCATTGGGAAAGCAGCTCAGATAGAGAATCTGGGTGTCCAGGGGCAGGAAAGAGCACTGGGTGTTTATGAGAAGTGCCTGTATCCAAGAAAAAGTCCTAGTTCTCCAAAGAACACTATGTAAAATTACCAGTAGTGTGTACCACTAAGTCCTAGCCCACTTCCAAGAACTGCTGCATATTACTTAGCAGCTCTAAATACTTCTTCCCTTAATTCCCATGCATATATAGTTCCAAAAATGGAACACTGCTACACAAACATTAAATTACTTCAGTAACAGTGAACTACACTGCAGATTGTACTTTCTATGCTCTACCTCACATGCAACAACACAATTCTAATATGTCTAATTTCTCAGGTACACATAGCTCAAAAGTGCAGCTCAAGTTTAGCCCCACGGCAGAAGGTGTGAACAGTATCATGCTGCATAAGAGTCACCTCCATTATGAGCCTGTTCTGCACTGACATCACTGTTTGGGATCGTGCATCTTATATCTCCTTATTAATAAAACAAGTGTCATTTGGATGCCAGTAGTGGAAGCTTCTGTTTTCGCACAACAGCTGCCAGCTGCCAGCTGCTATGACAAAGGCAATTTGTCATATGCAAGGAGACACTCATACTGCATATTCCCTCTGCATTATCATTAAGGTTTAAGGATTTGTTCAAGTATATAACAGCAGGGAGGTGGGATTCAAAACAGGGACTTCCACACACTGTCATAACCCCTCTACCAACTGCCCCTTTAGGTACATTTTAGTCTTCCTGAGCCCTGCCTGGAATTTAAAACCACACTCTGAAAGTAATTTCAGCCTTAACTAACTAAAAAACAGGACCCATCATCTAGTTTCATCCCCAGATCTCTCTGCAAACTAAGATGTTAGTCAACAGGAAGGCCAGCTCCTTGATTTGCCCCAGCAAACAAGAACAGCAGCTGTGATACAAAACTCAGCAGGACCCTGTTCCAAAGGGATAGTGTGTTCGTGGTCATGGTGCAGGACAGGGGAATTTGTGGGGATGAAGGCTGGACAGTGGCAAGCAGAAAACTATGTTTATCATTATCATCTTGCAGTACATTCCCCCTCAGACCAACAATTTATGTAAACAGAAAAATAACAACCTTACATTACACCATTTATGCAGTAGACAGTCAACCATTATGCAAACACTGGAACATTTTCTAATTAATCACAATTACACATTTATTTCTTTTTGTTTTCCAAGTCAGTGAGACAAACAAAATATAACTGTTAGGTATCAAGTCCCTAAAAGATCAGAGACTTTCTTTGCCTCAAAAAGAAAACACTATTTGACCAAATAACAAAAAAGGAATAAATTACATCAACTATTCCAGATCTCTCCAGATTCTCCACAATCTATTACAGATTACTTTAGATTAATAGACATATTTGACAGGCAGGACATTCAGGTTTACACATTTTTCAAACTTTGTATTTTTTTTGAATAATGTGAAATGTGTTTGAATTTTAAACATGCAAACAGTTATCACACTGCTATCTGCCTCTCTGTACTGCAGTTAGCCCATGTTGTCTGTCAGGAGCTTCTCAAAATAGGCTTCCCAAAAGTAACCACACAACCCCACTTACAAACCAAGAGTCGGCTTTGCCGCTGAACATGCAGAGCTCCTGTGTGTCAACACCAACAGCAAAAAATCCAGCTATAAATTTGAGGTCAGCTTCTTCCCTGAACAAATGTGTAACAAGTATGTAACATTACATTTTAGAATGCTGCATTAACAGCACAAACATAAATCAGTTTGGAAAAAGGCTAGCAATGAAATGATGAAAACATGACAAAGCATGCATTGTACGTACATAAATTTTCATTAACAAAGAGATGGAATATTTTTACCAAGCCCCAGTTCAACTCTGTTTCCCTGAACTAAAGGCTTCAAATTTAATTCCACCCCAAAGAAACTGTGCATATAAGATGGGGTTTACAAGAAGTGTAAAGGGTACTTTACAGATGATAGGAAACAAGAGTGAAATGTGAATATAACTACCACACAACACAATGGGTGTGTCCCCTGTGTCCCTCCCACACACCACACTTGGCTCTCTGGTGTGGTGCTCATGAGTAAGACCAGCTGATGGAGAAACCAAATTTCTGAGACACATTGGCCAGGGAGTGGACAAGGGAACACCAGAGACAGCAGAATCTGTGGTTAGCAAACATGGTTTTGGGCCAGCAGAGATTTTTTTGTCAACAGGAATGTTTCCTGACAAATAGGATGCTGTGTTGACTCAAGAATGAGCACAAAAACCCAGAAGCAAAACTTCACTGTAAAGTGGGGATTTGCTGATTCTAACTTCATACGGTACAAAAGAAGCAACATGCAATGTGAAGATTAAGGACACTGTCTTGTAGTCTGTAGGTTCAAGGTTCAATCCTATTAGGCATAATTATTTATTAATTTAGCTAGTTTCTCCAAAGCAATTTACAATGATAAACTACACACAGTTATTTACCCATTTATACAGCTAGACAGTTTTTACTGGAGCAAATGAGATTAAGTACCTTAACTTCAGGTACTACAGCAGGGGTTCTGTCACGCCCCCTGCTCCAGACCCCGCCTCTCAGGAGGCTTAATCCCGCTCACCTGTTCCTAGTTCCCTTCGCCCATATATATATACCCGTGTTCGCCAGGTACTCCTTGTGAAGTATTGCCATGTTCATTGTGTGTGTACTGAGCGGGTCTTCTGACAGCTATTCTGGTTTTCGACTTGTTTCTGATTACGGATTCCATTTGTATCTAACCCTTGTCTGTTACGTCGCCTGTATTGGATTGACTGCCGGTTAACAACGCTTGTTTGTCAACTTTGCCTTTGGAACAACCCTTGCAATTAAACAGAGTCCTTCACTTTGTATCTGCATGCATCTGCATTCTTACTGCAACGTGACAGGTTCGAACCTTTAGGTGCTAAGCCCACTAACTAACTAACTTTTAGCTCTAAGAATATAATATTGAGAAGGGTATGTTTATTAAACAGGTTTATTAAACTATACACTGCAATGCACTGGTGTCTCACCCAGGATGTAAACTCTTAGCTATGGACCCAGTGATTCCAGGATAGGACCCTGACCAAGACAGGTGTTTAAGAATAATGAATGGATGGATGAATTGATTAATGGATTAAACTATGAGTAAAGCTAACTATTGCCTTAGGAAAAAGTGTTCTCAGTTCTCCTGTTGTATATAAGCCCTGTTTTTGGTTTAATTAGATCATCGACTAAACAGTTTAATGAGGCAACATCATCATTTTTAAAAATCATTCTTAGTTTAAAAATCACTATCTGGTACTGATTTCTCCAAAGCTGCATCCTCCTGACAACAGACTGAAATTCATCTATCTCGCTCGCTTTCACTCACACACACAAAGAGTACCTCATATTTACATGTATATTAAGAGAGAAGCCACAACACAGTTTCTTCTTTGTGATCAAGGATCACATAAGGACAGCCCCCAAACCACCACTCCCTCCCTTACACACACACATGGACAAAAACACAAACAATACAAGCCCAGGCATGCTCTACACACAGAGCAGAACAACATACTCAGTGCTTAATTAAAAAACAAGGAGTCTTTGGCAGCACAGTGTTCAGAGTCAAAAAGAACTAAAGGCTGAACTCTGAGCACCCCTGGCTACAAGTTGTTGCTGTGCCACCGACATTTACGGTTTCATTTTGGCAAGATTTCGATCATCTCGAAACCACACCCAGCTCCTTATTGCCTTGCACGGGATTGCTGGGTCGGATTTCAAAAGCCGGTAACCAAGTTACAAATACAAGCATTCCATGATCTCTGAGATCAAGTCACCGGCAGTAATTTGCAAGCTTTGTGCTGTTTTAAACCTCAACATGTAATAAATACTTCAGACTTGGGAGTTATTTTCAACAGTGAAAAGCAGACACAGTAATTCCTAAGGTGTCAATAATTTTAACCTTGCATTATGTGAGTAAATTGCTCCATGTTGAACTGCTCCCTTTTGCATAAGATGTGTATAGAAGGTATGCTTAAGAAAGTTAATGTTATTAAAATACATGCATTATGACTGGGTGTTGTAACAATGAAGTGTGACGCGGATTAGTTATTCCGAAACTCAGTATGTCCACACGTTGCTGGGGGTGGGGTGACAATAAAAATGCCAGTGTTCCAGTGCAGTTGACTGGTTCGTTGAGATGAGCAGCAGACCAGTCACTGTGTCTTTGTCAGACATCAGACATCCAGCACAGCAATCCCAGAGAGCTTTGCACTGTGTTCACAAATGAATCCAGTTGGAGCAGTGTTATTGTCAAATTTTCCCAGTAGTACTTAAGATGGGCAGAGTGAAAGGGAAGAGTTTCACTTTGCCAAAGGTGGCACCACATTCAACAAACCCTGAGGCTTGCTCAGTGTACACAAAGCATGAGAGAGAGAACAGAAGACATTTCATTTCAAAAGGCATTGTCCACTTCACATGTGTAAACTTACCAGAGCTTCCTTCAAAGTAAACTGTGGGATGCAAATAGATAAAATAAAAAATAAGCATTAAACAAATTGCTATATTTTAGCAACATTTTAAGATGTTTTCACTTTTGAATTCACTTCACTAGTGAGTCAAATTATATTAACTTGACTAATACTAAAGTAATGACTGAAAAGGGATGTTAATGAGACTGCTTCCAAAATCAATAAAGCATCAGGTTTAATCTGTGTTTGAAGTGGGCCAGTATGCAGGTAGGTACCAGCACTTCTATATTTTGCTGTTTGGAGAGTTGGGATTTTTTTTGTACATTTCTCTTAACTGCCCCCCCAGGGCTCTTTTCTGTACCCTCAGCTGCTCTCCCAACAAAACAATGCTGTAGTTTATGGTCATTATTTATAACAGTCTCACAGCTACATTTCATGACCCAGGGTGCACTGCAAGTTGCATTGCAAGTCAGTTCACATTGCTTTCATACCATTCTCTCAAATTTAGTATTTGTATATTTTAAATAAATATATATTGTGAACACTAGAAGTAACTCCTTGTCTTTCATTTACTGTATAAATTCAAATTTTAATGCTTAATCTTTTGTTGATACTGACCAATACATATGCCAAAATGCCAGTAAGGGGAGCATTAAGACTTACCTTTTTCCACTTCAAACACTGGGTTGAGTTTTAAAAATGTTTATACATCCTTATCAAGACAGCAAGTGCCTTATTCACTTCACTTGAGAAGTTCATGTAAATCATTTCCAATAAGGCCTAGCCACTATGTGAGGATGACCAGGGTTCAAATGGTTAACCTGAGAAGTATTACTTAGCATCTAAGCAAGTGTAAAACCAGTGTGCCAGTGTAAAACCTAAGTTTATTTTTCAGTGAAGAATATAAGCATACAATGAAACCAATTACATTATCAAAAGTCCCCAATTGGCCTGAATGATCCCACATGAGCTCAGCTTGATTATTTAAAAGAAACAGTTGCTCAACAACCACAATAAATCTTGTATAACTGTCATGCCACTAGGGTTGAGTTCAAAAAAGCCTTATTAAAATGTCAGCACCTCAGGAATGCTCTCACATGCAGAAAAAATGTGGGAACATCGTTCATGTTACGATCACATCATAGCTCTCACTACAGTCTAGCACTCTCTGCATGACATGGACTGCAAAGCCTTTTCAGAACTGAGTTTAAAACACTGTATTTCTTCACATTTCAAATCTTTCCAGTCATGTGCTATAAGCCAAAGATCCATCTGTACATCCACCAGTATATCTGACATAAAACGTGGAATGCAGCAAAAATTTCAGCTCCACAGGCCATGAAAGTGAACTGCAGCATCTAATATTCCTTTCTATGTTTAAAACTTTGCAACTACCATCTGGTGTTTTAATAAGTATTTATGATAATGATAGAGGATCTTTGAAAGGGTCAGCTTAATTAAATGAACTTCTACTGCAATAGCCCTGAAGAAGGTACTTAACCTCAATGGCTAAAATTAACTATATAACTCAGCAAAATACTGCACACTGCTTTGGACTATTATTATTATTATTGTTGTTATTTTTAATAATATTAATAACAATACCTTGCATAAATACTGGAGGAGAGATACCTATGCCTTGTGAGGTTTATAAAAAATAAAAATAAACATAAACAAACAAGCAAAAATAATAGCAGCTGTTGTATAAACAGGCAAATTACAGTTAAGTCATTTTAGATAAACGCGTCAGATGAGACACAAAAGCAGTAATAATTAATATGATACTACAGCTGTCTAATGCATTGCCATAGTTTGGCCGTTTACCAGATGGTGGAAGCTGTTCTGTTACAAAATACAAGGCGAAAAACAGCTGGTGTTGTTTACTTTAGACGTTAACTTTGGAGCGACACAAAAGTAGTATTATCGCTAAATTAATAAATAAACGCGTTCCGCATGCGCAGACCAATCACTGCGGTGACGCGCAGAAACCTGTCGGAAGTTAATTCAAGAGTCACCGTTAATTTATTTCATTTGGAATCGTGAATTTGTATTAGTGGCTCTTATTAAAAATTTCTTGCACCAGAAGAAGGAGGGCGACATCAACAGATGGTTTTGGCAGTCATCTTAGACAGGGTGAGTTCAGTGTCACCCGAACAGCATCCAAGACGGGCATTTTATCCCTGTTCTCATGAACTGGGCACAACTCCCTCCCTCCAAAAAACGACTTTTATTCCATTCCTAAAATGCATCTCATAATCCATTTTAAGTAAAGAAAGCATCTTTTAAAATGCCAAGATACGATTATTGCATTAAGAAGTTAGGATCTTACCTTGTCGGGGGTTTTGTGGACACGTCCATGTCCCCGGTGTCCATAGTAGTGTCTACAGAGGAACTACAGTCCTAGTTAGTTCAGTGGACGCAGCAACGGCTGTCTTCAGGCTCCATTGGGACCCGAATTACTGCAAACTGACAGCAAAAAAATATAAATATTGTCTCAAGATATAGAAAAAATTACTACCGTGATCGAATAAATGCTAAAAATGCATATTTCGTACTTCAAAACCCGCTAAATAATTTCCCAAGTTCAAGGTCTGATTTGTTATCTACTTACTGAATATTAAATAAAGGTCCAATACGTGAGTGTAAATAAAAATAAAACTTTTTTGTTAAAAGCTATCCCGGTTTCCTCAAAGTGAGAACTTTGGAGCTCGTTATCCGAGGATGGCGCTGCTCTTAAACCGAACACTTGTCATACAAACGCCGCCTTCGAACGCAGCGACCCGACCGCCCGGACAAGGATCCCCAACACAGACAGTAGTTTGCAGGAGCCGGCGCGGTACTTACTGCTCTCCGGGTCCGCCATCGAGTGATTTCAAACCACCCAGGCGTTGCGGCAAACCAGCTGGAAGCTTCGGCGCTATTCCTCCCGGCAGTGCGTGTGTATGTGTCCCCCACCCCCTCCTAGCCGCAGGGCTACTTTTATCTGCATCCTGCCTCAGTCAGCAACGCGCTGTCAATCAGGCTCCCGGGAGCGCGGCCAGCGCCTGGCGGCCGGTGGTGAACACACACACACACACACACGCACACACACACACACACACACACACACACACACACACACACACACACACACAGACCTACTGAAAAACCTTGTTCCACATTTACACATTCAGGGATCACCATGAGTTCACAGGTTTCTACCTCCGGGTGTTATGGACCCTCTGGTGGTTCCTGGGTAGAGAAATGTGGGAAATAATTAAATAAAAGTTAAAATAAAATTATTGTGCTGCTACTAGCGATGGTATATTGGTATATGAAGAAAAATTTTCATTGCAGTAAATTGAGAGCAAAATTTTTTTTCCTTTAATTTAGTTGAAGGACATTTTACTAGAAGGGGTCTTTAGAAGGTCATGGCAAAGGAGTAACATAAAATAGGTTGATTGCTGTTAAAATTAAATTTAACAGGAATAATTAAAGTTGCTTATTCAAAAAACTTTTCTACTTACTGGTGCCACAATATTTTCTGCATAGCAGTCCATGAAAGTTAACTTAGATACTCTACATGGTGCTCAGTATATTGGTACAGCAGCATTTACTTGTCAGTACCATAGGCTATGCTAAGTTCATGTATTCTACATTGTACCTTATAAGGTACTGCTATTTTTATTAACAGCCTTTAAAAGAAAAACAGCATTTAAACACACAATACCTGTACACAAACACATTTGTAGTACAGGTATTGAACTGAATAGGTAGTTATGGGGCCCTTGCTTAAATAGTGCAATAGCCCAGGTTTTAAGCATAAGAGACATAATACTGGAACCCTGAACAGATATGTATTATAGCTGTCATGCTGGTGTTCTAATGTCGCTACTGTATCTTGGATTGTAATACGATTTAAAACGCATGCTAAACTAGTACCGCACTATTATTCACTTTGTATGGCAGATACTGCAAATTTCAATGTTAGGAGTGTTGGTCACATTCATATTCCTGAGAGTCAACAGTAGGAAAACAATGTGGTAAAATTTGTTTAAATTATCTTGGACTGAGCAATTCTGGTAAACAGCAAGCGAGGCTCACCAGTGGTGGGAGGCACTGGAAAATGGAGAATTATCAGTCGACCAGCTGACCTGAAAGTACCACTGATATACACCTTTGTGTCAACTGAAAGACTGCAAATTCTAGTACTGAAATAAGCTTTGGAATGAACTGCCATTCAGCATTATGTGTGTCTGAGCACTGGGAGCATCTTCCTAATCAAGGTGATTTATGAAGACAAAGCGTTCCAAAAGTTCCTTCTTTTCACACACATTTCCTATTTTGGCGCCTGACAACAGAGTTACTCCACTTCTGCTTACATACTGTTCAATTCCAGACTGTGCTACTGATGATAGGAACAGGGTGTTTTTCACACTGCTGAATCTAAACACTTTTAAACAAATGAGTTTCTTAAAAAATCTGTCCAATCCATCTTGTGTATTATCAATATCCGCATGTCCAGTGAAAGGATATGGAGGTTCAAAGCCTGTCCCAGAAGCTTAGGGCATGAGGTAAGGAAAGCCCTGAACAAGGTATCACTCATTCACACACATTAAGGGCAATTTAGATTTACCAGGTTACCTGAAACACATGTTTGTGGACTGTGAGCAGAAACTAGAACACTGAGAGAACACAGTCACACAGAGACAATCTCGTACAGACCCAGGTGGCTCCAGACCCACCTTCTGAGGTCTTTATTTCAGCGACGCTGAATGTTAACTATCAATTGAATATGGTGTATAATTTATTTAGTATCAGTCACAGTTTAAATAATAGGGTTTCTACAGGGCGCTGGGTGTTCCCACAACATATAAGCGCACTATCAAAACAGAAGAAAACCATAAAGATTTTGATATTAAATTGGAGATTTCACATATAATCACTAGGGAAAAACAACTTCATTTTTATTACCCAATTATTGTTGTTAATTAGTAATCAGCTAACTTGCAAACAAACAATAATGAAATGATAGAACCGATATACATATAATGTCTCTGCTAGGTTATCACCATTGTGATACAAAATTTGAATTATGAGGCTCCAAGGTCAAGTTTTTAACTCTTGGTGGTGGGAGTAGCACAGGAAACTGGGTGTGTAGCATTGTGGTGATGGATGTGGCTCTATAGTAAAAAGGTTGCTGGTTCAAGTTCCATCCCATCCTGTGGTACCCTTAAACAAGGTATTTACTGGGCACTCTTACAGTAAAAATATACTATGAATGGCTCATTATCATTCACTTTGGATAAAAATGTCTAAACTCTCAGTTAGTTGTAGTACAATGCTAAGTAATAAAGGGTGCAGCTGAAGAAGAAATTGCTTAAATTACACACTGAAAAATTGGGGGGTGAAAATCAACAAATAAAAACTGTTACAGGTGAGACTAGCAAAGTTATCATGGAAGGTGAGAACTTAAAGCAGCATGAGCAGCTGTAACTATAACTGTAAAGAACACTGCATGGTGGCTTTGGTTTTATGCTGCTTAGCTGTGAGGAGGTGTCCCCAATCCAAATCTGATTACAATTCATGTAAAAAGAAATACATTCAGAAGAAATTGCTTCATCACCTTCTATTTGAAGAGAAGTTTCCTTTCATTCCGTGTCTTCCTTTGCTGGAAAAAGGTTTTCTGACATGATACGACACAGTGCATCCTCCTGAGAACACAAAGCCCTGAGGACAGAACTGTAGTGTTACTGCAGTGACGGAAAACATGCTGTAGTGAAATGCAGCTTCCTTCTGGTCATGCTTAGTCTCACAGTGGTTGGCGGATGAAGACATTTTATAAACCCACGTTAAGGAAAGGCACCTGAGTTCATCTCTTAAAAGAGGGGTGAAAGGGCAAAGCACAAGAATTAAATAAACAACATTATTCACAGTGTAGATCAAAAAGGCATGCCCAAAATTGCCTTAATTATCCAGTGTGTCAAAGTAAATGGTTTGGAAGTAACCTTCAAAACTGACAAAAGTTGTGAAATAGCCATAATGACTAAAGAGCAGTTTAGACAAAAGTTAATAACAGACACTGAAGAGAATTTAGTGAAAGGGCAGTACAAAAAACAACCAAATAACTACTAGCAACAGCTGTGGAAGGTTCAGGTCCAGAGCCTTGCTGGGCCAAGGTTACTTGAAGGAGAAAGCCATTGAATTCAAGGCTGTCAACATGGTGGGTAGTGCACCCCAAGCTCACATTGAAAGAGGTCTTAGAAAAACATTCAGAGGAGTTCAAAGAAGAGCTGGGTTGGGTCAAAGGCACAGAAGCTAAGATCCATGTGTCAAGAGAAGCTGAACCCAGTTTTTACAAAGTCCAACCTGTTTCTTATGTGAGGAAACCTCTAATGGAAAAGGAGATAAAGAGACTCTTAGAAGACACAGTAATGTTCAGTTGTCAGAGTGGTCAGATGCTAAATAAAACTGGATGTTTCCCTGAAGATCTGCGGTGTTTATGGTGAAGCTTAACAATGAGCCAAGTATCAAATCACAAACACCAAATCTCAAAAAAAGATCTGTTTGCAAAGTTCTCCAGGATGTATGACATTTTGTGAATTAGTCATGAGTTATAGTTATCAGCAGATCACACTTGAGGGGGGTTCCAGAAACTGTGTCACAGTAAACACTTACAAGGGACTCTTGAGATGCACCTACTACTACTTCACCTGCCATCATACTACCTTACCCTTGGAGGGTTGGGGCATCCAGCTATTTACCAGAGAACCATGGAGGAATTTTCCAGGTGATTCTCACATACTGGTGTATTTAAATGACACCTTGGTCAGAGTAGCCAGCAAAACAGCATCTGCAGAACCTGTAAAAGACTGGAACAGAGTAGGCTGAGACTGAAAAGAAGTAAGTATCTTTTCCCTATGTTCTTGAGACATAGACTTGACTATTGGGAGTTTGTAGCCTGTTGCCAAATAATTGCAGTCAATCCAAAAGGAACCGCCATTTAGGATAGAAAAAGGGCATAAAGCATACCTTGGGCTGTTACACTGAAACTAAGAGTTACTTACAATGGCCTGCTGCACTGTTAGCTCTTCTCTTTAAGCTGTTAAGGAAGGATGGGAATGCAATACAGGCAAACCAAGAGCTTTTGAAGAGTCTGAGGCTCTGACACTGATGAAGCCATGTTCTGCTTTTATACACTATGTCAAAACACTTGATTCTGGCAGGAAACACATCTCCCAGTGGGGTTTGAACAGTTCTTTTACACGCCTGACAACTCAGATAGACCAATAGGGTCAGTGTCATGAAAAAGAATTAATCTTAGATAAAGAATGGGTTGTCATCCTTGGTGTGAGACTGCTTGAAAGATCTCTATGGAAGGAAATTCACAGTAATGAAGCACAGATTTCCTTATACAGTGAAGTGGGGGGCATGCCACAGATGACCTTGCCAAGGATCCGAGCATGGGCTATTGCACTGCATGCTTATGAATAGCTTATAAAGCAGGCATGAACAACAGCAATGCTGATGGCCTTCACCTGATTTTTACTTCCAGGGAATGGTGACAAGTGCTGAAGATAGAGGGACTGCTGTTGTTGGACCACATGGACACGCCTCTGGAGAGCAAAGCAAGCAAGAGAAGAGTTGGAAGGATAAGGATACAGCACAATCCTGGGTGTGTTGCTGTACATTGAGAGGCTGGCCTATGAAGGTCAGGGGTCCAGATTCCACACTCCATGCATAGAGACAGAAGAAACGCAACGCATTAGAAAGATGTACAGTATCTTGTGGGGTGTTTTAGGGATCATTCCTCCACTGGGGCATGCAGCTGTTCTCAGTCAGCTTCATCATTCTTCATCTGGGATCATACAAATGAAAGGACTGGTATGAAGTTCTGTTTGGAAGACTAAGCTAGATGCTGAGATCAGCGCTCAAGAGAAAAGGTGCCAAGTTTGTGAGGAGATTTAGAAGAGAGATTTACTCCCAGCTGCTGCTCCATTACATTCCAGGGAGTAGCCAGATAACCCACGGAAAAGCATAAATATTGATTATTTCAGGACCATTTATGCATTTTATAGAATTTTATTTGTGTGCTAATGCAAGTTTGGCCACAAGAGGACGCTAGTACGTAAGCCATTAGTTTGCAAACTGTCTCTGCTGTGAGATCTGTATTGGCTGTGCATCACTGAATGTCTTCAATTCTCTATTTTATCAACAATGTGACTTCTAATGCCTTCTTAGGACTCTACAAGAACATTCCAGAACTAAGTCACAGCAAACCTCAACTAATCCATGTTTGTTCTGTAAAAAAAAACAAAACTTTTGCTAACAGAACCAGAACTTTAACAAATACCAACAATATTTTAAAAAGTGTCATCTCTACATGCTGCAATGGCAAGGAATATCATATTGTTATCCTCAATAGTTCACAATAATAATAATTTATTTGACACTTCTGCAAAGCAGCTTACAATGTTCAGTTACTTACTATGATTTACACATTTCTAAAAGTGGGGACATTTTGTAGCTGGAGCAATTCAGGGTAAGTAACTTGTTTAAGACTACAACAGCAGGAGATGGGATCTGAGCATGCATCCTCTGAGTGCAATGCAGTGGCTCTATAATACCAGCTGCCCTGAGTTTGGTCTTGGAAATGAAGAGCAAACTACCAGATTATTAGACTTTAGTTAATGTAAATTGTCTTTTTACATAACTGATACAATAATGCCATAGCAGAGAAATGAGGCTTATACTTCAAACATTTTTGTGAAATTATGTTTTCTAAGTGCAGCAACGAGATTTGCTAGAAGCACCTTTCCCCATGCAGTAAGTGTTCGGCCATGTGCAGGAAGTCTCACATCTATTTGCATGTGGGCATTTAAATTTAAATGTGAAAACTTGTTCTAAAAAAATCACTGCATGCTTTTGTAATACACAGAATTTAATACTGCGAGAAAGAAACTTAAGATACAATTAGTCCTTTTGGTGAAGTCATTTGATGATTAGTGTGATTGTTTTTAAAACTACTAAAACAAGCATCTAGAAATAAAATACATCATTACAAAACACAGACAGGCCACTTGTTAAACGGTGCTTATTAGTTATAAACTTTGTTTCAGTGACCAAAACCCTGTGTATATGTTAATCAACAGTAATTTTAATGTAATATTTGTATTCTACATGGTGCTTTTAGGAATAATTATTCATGACTCACTATTGTACTTAAACCAGTTTTATTACTAAAAAAATGCCTGAAACTTTCATTTCATGTCAGTCAGTTCAGTTGTTTTTTCCATTTATGGATTTTATGACTCAAAACATCTTTCCTGAAAAGAAAATTAAATTAGTAACGCATTAATAAAAATAACTATAAAGATAAACTAAAAATTCATGATTTGTTAGAGGAAAACATTATTTATACTTGGGATTAGTTTACTGTAGTATTTCATTTTCTTATAATAAAACATTGCACAGATGTGTGAAAGGAAAAACTCCACTTACAGTTTTCAGTCTAGATCTGGTAAATTACTGGCACTACTTGATAATTTATGCAACACCGAAAACATGCAACCATGCACTGACTAATTTTTTTTTAATTTAAAAAAAAAATTTATTTGCCTATAAAAATAGATGACCTGAACACTGAAAGGAAGTCTCTGGCTTGAGCTGAAATATTATTGCTGTCAGTGTTGTTAACAACTTGCGACTAAGGTGTCAGACTCTTCAGGCATGGCCTCAACAGACCGATTAAGCCCAATTTAAACTGAACAAGATGCTGTGTTTTACATTTTTAAGTTTTAATTTTTTTATTTTTCATTTAAATAAATATATCTAGGTCTCATTTGAAATTTTGCAAAAGTTATGCTTTTTTTTAAAAGAATCCCTTTATTCATTGTCACCTGGTTATAATGTGAGATTAAAGGGAGACTCAAAAGTTTTCAAACTGCATTTTACCAAGTTTCATAATCTTAGCAAAACAAATTCACACACTTAACCATACATAAATATGTAAACTTAGGCACCATGTAAGTAAGGAAGTCCATTAAGTTACCATTACTTACATGTTCAGATCAAATTCTAGTTTCCTTACAAAAAATCTTTCACATCACAATCATTAAATAGCAGAGTTTGTTTTGTATTTAATTCTTTGTTCTATGGTTTAAAGGACTATGTTCAGAGCCAACCATCAAACTGGGAGTTCTTACCACTTTTTTTTCCCCACTTCCTTTTTTGAACACCCAGGAAATTACAAAAGCAGTTATTACTATAGATATTCATAAAGCATTTGACTCTGCTGTTGAAGCATACATCAAACAGACATCAAAATAAATAACCATGGAGTTTGAGGTGAGTACATCTTTGTTTTTTATTTAGTTTATTAAATTATGTGCCGATAATTAGCAAAGACACATCTACGGTGCAAATGTATAAAATTCCTTCCAATTGCTATAAATTTTAATTGATAAATATGATTTTTATATGATTCATGTATTTGCAAACGATTTTTTGAATTCAGGGGACTATATCATTTACTAATAACTATTACAGTGAAAAAAATCGTTTCCAGTGTATGAATTAGGATACCTAGTTTGGTTCTTTCTGATTATTAATGTTAAAGTAGTTTTTTAATGATAAAATCATGAATCTATTTCAGTTTATTTATCTCAAGCCCCATTTCTGATTTGACGGTAGATGGCACTGTAACTCCGTAATGTACTTGGAAATGCAAACACTTTAAAGCCTTTTCCCTGAAATCAGTTACTGATATTATTAAAAAATATATAAAATTTACTTCTACATAATTTAAAAGTTGAAATAAAGACTTTAACAGTAACTGCTGCAGAAGACAGTTGTTATAGGGAAATAAGAACCACAGATAGAACAATAACGTACTTGCAAAACTAGATTTATTTAGTTTATACATTTTATCGTTTTTTCAAAACTCACAGTCATAAACACAGTGTAAAAGAGATAATACACACACACACACACACACACACATATATATATATTTATATATGCATATATATATATATATATATATATCATTGCAATTTAAAAAATCTAACTGGATTTCTATATGTGCCTTCCACAGAACACAACTTTTGATTATTATTACTACAATAGCCAAACCAGCACTGAGCTGAATGGACTGTGCAACAATAGTAAGGTGAGGCAGTTCAGCAGCATCTTTATTCCGATGCTGTATGGAACTGTCTTTGTTTTGGGATTTCTTGGAAATGGCCTGGTGGTGTGTGTCCTGATAAACCAGAAGCTGAAGACAATGACAGACATTTGCCTCTTTAACCTCGCTGTGTCGGACCTGCTATTTGTGGTCTCCCTTCCGTTCATGGCTCACGATGCAGCAGTGTCTCGCTGGGAGTTTGGCGAATTCATGTGCTGGACTGTGTCCCTCCTGTTCCTCATGGGTTTCTATGCCAACATCTTCTTCATTGTGGTCATGAGCGTGGACCGCTACATGATTATTGTCCATGCTGTGACCATGGCCAGGCACAGGTCCATTAAGCTTGGAGTCATTGTGGCAGGGCTTGTGTGGTCCATGAGTCTGTTTGCTTCTTTACCTACCATTGTCTTCACCCATGTTGTGAAAAATGAATCTGGCTCTGACTGCATCTCTGACTTTCCCCAAGGGAGCATATGGAAGCTATTCACATATTTTGAGCTAAACATTTTAGGTCTGATAATTCCTCTCATAGTCATGATTTTCTGCTATTCAAAAATCATCCCAACTCTGGTGAACATCAAAACAAAGAAGAAGCACAAAGCCATCAAACTTGTTCTTGTAATTGTCCTAGTATTTTTCTTCTTTTGGACACCGTACAATATCGTTTACTTCCTGCAATCTCTGCTGCAGTTGGGGTACCTTAACAGCTGTAGTTTTAGGAAGGGTTTAAACTATGCTTTGTACTGGACAACAACACTAGCATTTACCCACTGTTGTCTGAACCCAGTCATCTATGCCTTTGCTGGACAAAAGTTCAAGAAACTTGTTCTGAAATTACTTCAGAAATGGTTCATCTGCCGACACTGTGACAAATACACCACAGAACTCTCAGAGAGAAGAAGTTCGCTTTATTCACGGTCCTCTGAAATTACATCTGCAAGACTGCTGTAGCTGTACTGAGTGGATGTGGACTGATGGGGCACGGGACTGAGAGAATGTAAACTGCATCAAAGCATCGCTTTTTAAGCAGCTGATCATTAACTGCAACATACATTTTACTTTTTCAATAGTAATTTCAGTCATGGCAGTTTGTCAGTGTAGTTTAAATTTTGGTTGGACAAAACATGTTACTCTTCACTGCATGTTATTCTACATCCCAGTTAAACTGCTCCTTATGCTGTCTATGCATGTATAAAAGCAAAAAAAGGTTCAATGAAATCAATATTGCAATAAGATTAATATAACAATATAAATTAAATATGAAAATAGAATAAAACAGTATAATTTTATTTTGTATTGGTATTAAAAATGTGCAGAGATGCAATGAAAACAGAGTAAATGAAATTTTTTCACAAACTTCATACATTTAGCCATCAAAATGTTTCACATGCAATTCATACATTATACAAAAAGCTTGTAATGGTCTGATACTATATGAATGCTTAAATGTTACTGCATACTGAACTTTGAAGTTGTTGGGGGATGCAATATGAAATATGAATGTAAAATCTTCCTTTGAAAGACATATACTTTCACTGAAATCTTGTGCTCATGTTTTTGTTTAATAAAAATATTTTCTACAGGAATTGTCTTTGAAATCCCCTGTCTTCTTATGAAATGCATGAAATGTTTCAACTACAGCTATGACTGTGAGTTTAATCCTGTGCAAACGTTTCTAACAGAAGACTACTTACTTTGTCTATTTGGTGCACAAAATCTGTGAAGTGTGACACAGTGCAAAATGTACTCTTGAAATACAGAAGTGAGTGTGATGCAGGCAACGGAAATGTTTTTTTTTTTTATAAACCACATACGTGCAAGTGCAATGTTTTTTTTTTTAAAATCCGTCTCTTCAAGCATCACAAGGCCACATCCTTTTAGTATGGCATAAATATTTCTCTGAAAAGTTAAGTGCAACTCAGAAGGCCACACATTTTCAAAAAGTGCATGCAATAACAATTGTAAAACACTCTCTTCTTTGTGTGGATTTCCATCTACAGTCCAGAGACATGTTTCCGGTAAACAGGTGACTTTAACTTGCTCCTAGTGTGAGTGTGTTAAATTGCTCTGCAGTATGAATGAGGGACTGACTATAGGGAGTTTAAGTGCAGGGTATGTAGCAAAGTAAGCTGCATTGAACAAAGGTGTGAACTAGATACCAGTTAAGAATAATTGTAAGAAAACTGTGTGAATAAATACAAATGGTGTCAAACTGGTGTGCACCGGTCAGAAACAAACATCTGTCAGGATTTTTATAGAATGATGTGTCATGTAAAAGAATCCTCATTGTTTAATTACATTTGATATTAAGTGTATTGCTTTTAAATCAAGACCTGAAAGCTTGGAAAATTGTGGAGTTATGATGCCATACATATCAGTTATCATTGTGGAGGGGTTGCTCTCTGTGTTTTCAGAGATCTTTTACCTCAGTAAGGCGGTGGAGGCTGTCAGTAGAAACAACAGCCAAATATCTGTCCAAATTGTTTATATCAATAAAGGAATTGCATTAAAAGCATGTTTTTGGTACTGTTGCTGTTGAGTCTGTTGCTACTGCTGTGCCTGAACTTCTGGAGAGTTTTGGACCGGGAGGTTCTGGTTGTAGCACGCCATGAGATGAGAAAGATGAGGTTAGAACTAAATTCCTTCCCCCTCTTGTACATTTCATTAAACCTGCCTTTATTTTGAGGAATAACGTCACATTTCCAGACAAAAATCTGTATACATTCCTCAGCATAAACATCCTCTTTCATACTAAAATATCACTAAATCCCAGTAACACAGACACAACAAGGAACCAAAGACACTTTTTTTACTTTGTGAACTCACCGAGTGAAAAATGGAAACTGTAGAGAAAGCAGAACTACAGCAAGAAGGCAGAAGGAGGTAATTACAGTTAGTTACATCAGTGAAAAATCAGTGTACTTGGGAAGTACTTAGTAGCCGTCTTCTGCTGTCTAGCATGGACACTTTACACTGGTGATGGTTAGGTAACAGGACTGATGTGAAAACATCATATGAAGTACAATCATTTCACTTCTGAGAATGTTACTTTACAAGGAATAATACCTGTACTTTGTTTCACGAGTCATTTGTTTAAAAGTGTTTAAATGTATTTAAAAGTATGTATTTTAATTTATGTGTCAGCACAACTTTCTTGCAGCATATCTCATAAAGTTTACATAGTAACAGGGTTATGCATGGTTTCTTCCAACATGCTGTCAGTAATACATTCACAGTATACACAATTTAGAGACAATTTAGAATCACCAACCCAACTGAAACACCTGCCTTTGGACTGTGGTGAAAATTGGGCTGCTTGGAGAGAAGCCAAACATTGGTAAGTGTGTAGTAGGTAGTAGCTACAAAACTACTGAATAAATGCAGGTAATCACCTATACATTATTATAAAATAATCAATGAAGAGAAACTGTGTTGTCATGTTGTGTTACGATAAGTATTGTTAACTACTGAAGAAACTGTCCGTGTTAACAGGATTTGGTGAAAATATAAGTATATAATATGATATGCAGAAAATATAAAATATAAGTATAAAAAGGGATATTTATGTTCAGGAATGCATACAGATTTTCACCATTGAAAGTACAGGCTATTATGTCTGAGTTATGGGAGTTTGACTTAAGAAGGGCATTTCAGGAATGTATTACTTTCGTATGATGGGGAAGACTGTAGAGACTGACTTACCTAAGTGACCCTCCTACTGGTTGTGCTAAAAGATTCCCAATGATTCTTTGTGCTGCTCAGCCCTATAGAAAGCATTCTATGATGGACTGGAACAGCAAAATCCTGAATTCTCTACTGAATTTAATGTTTTTCTAAATCTGCCATTTATTTAGTAACTGGCATCCTGTGAAGGACCAGTGGCCTAACAACATAATACAATGCTGTACTGGTCACTGTACATGTGTATAGATAGCTAGTTGAGTTTAATGTGTTGGCAAAAACTGCCATACAGACAAACTGCTCCGATAACATCACACCACTTTTTCTCAGTGAGGATAGTGTTGCCCAAAAGAGAGTGCTGGGCCGACAGATTTCTCAGATGGCAAAATCCCAGACACAGGAATATGGCACACTTGCAGAGTTTATGATACGTGCTGGACTATTTACAATATTTATAGGTCCAAAAACAGAAAAATCACATACATAATAAACAACACTGATTATAAGGACTGTACAGCTACTCACCTCATCTTTTGCTTCTCTCCCCCTCTTCCTTCAAAGCCCCCTTATAAACCTGTAGTTCCACCCCCTGTAGACCATACTAACATCAAATTACCATGGCCATGGTAGAACATAATACACAGAACTTTTAAACATACATATACATGTAAAATTCATTTACTGCATAAAATATTAGGATTTAACACCAGACAGATACAGCATTAAAACAGTGTAGGCAAAAACATTGAGCTGTCAAGTATGAGTGGTAGTTTCCAAAATGGGGTGGTGGGGACGGAAAAGTCAGTAGGGTCCAAAATATGGTCTCTGTTTGGCAGTATTGAAGCAGGAACAGTCCAATTTATCATGGAACAACAAATGTTGAGTATTGCAATACAAACAAACCTTACTACTGAACCATTGACCTGAAGTTGTACACATAGACTGGATAATTGGTGGTGATATGAATGTTGTCAAATTGTGGTAAACTAGAGTGTTATGAACAGTTGTAGTGTTGGGACAGGTGAGGCTGTCACATTGCTTTATCTCTCTCCAGCAACTGCCAAAGCTGGTAAATAAGACAAGCAGTCTGCAACTAAGTTTTTATATCCTCTATGTTGGACAATGAATTGGAATGGTTGAAGAGCTAAATACCACCGTGATTCTTGCATTATGATCTTTCATTGAATTAATCCAAGAACGTGCTCTGTGGTCCATATATAAGATGAACTCTCAACCCTGCAGATAACACCATAAGCTGTCCAGCGCCTACTTGATTGCCAAGCACTCCTTTTCAATAGTAGAATACCACATCTCTCCTGACAGTAGCTTCCTTCTTGGGTACAGTACCGGTCTCTCCTCTCCCTCTTTACCTTGTGCTAATATTGCCCCCAGTCCAACACCTGATGCCTTCACTGAAACGACAAATGGCTTGTCAAAGTTAGAAGCTTTCAAAATCAAAACTTTTTAGAACTGGAAATGTGCATAAGCAGTTTTGGAACAATTACCATTCACTTTCTGATTGCTCAATGACACCCAGGTCCCTCATGATTTGTATCTCTTGCTTCAAAGGCTCTACTAATTTTTCTGGTACCCTGTTTTTTCATTGATCAATAGGAGTGCGGTCTTTTAGCAAGATTGTTTAATAACTGGTATTTTATCCGGTGTCTTTCTGAACAGAGATAGAAACTCACTGAAGATATGCTGGAGTTCTTGTCTGGCATCCAGTAGATGTACAAAGTCTATTTTTTGTATGAGATGCATGTTGTTGGTCAACTCCGGGGTTTCATCATCACCTGTAACTTCACGGGCAAGGAGGACTGCTTTCAGTGTTGCTGGTTTGTCTTTCCACTCTTTCAGGAGTTACATGGTCAACTTGGGATTCTCTTCCTTTGTCTGGATGAAAAAAATAGCTGACTGTGCCCACTTTCTGCAAGACTTCATATGGTCCCTGTCACTTAGCCCTTCAAGAGTACCTTCTACTCCACCTTGAACTCACAGTTTCTAGCACATCGATCATACCAGGCTTTCTGGGCCATCTGAACCTTTTCCAAGTTTGCATATGCCTTAGTCCAGTACTGCTCTGCTCCTATGTCTGTAAAACATAGGTTAGCACATTCTTTCCAGATGGCTTTTGAGTTTTCCAGGTTTTCTGCTGGAGGTCCAGTTGTACTTGTACTGGTCATTCATGGAGGAGCTTGAAAGGTGAGAAACCTGTGGATGCCTGTGGGACCTCACGCTAAGCAAACAACAGAAAGGGTAGCCATTTGTCCCAGTGTTGGATGCAAATTTCCTCAACATGCTCTTGAAGGTCTGATTTAATTGTTCCACTAATACATCAGTTTGGGGATGGTAAGATGTTGGTTTTATACCTGTTATTCCCAGTTCTGAATGTAACAGTTTCATCAGCTGTGAAGTGAAGTTTGAACCTTGATCCAGAATGATCTCAGTTGGTATACCAACTTGTGCAAAAAATGGAATGAGTGTCCAGACAATGGTAGCTGTCTCAACGTTTCGCAGTGGAAAAGCCTCAGGAAAGCATGTTGCATAATCACTTATTACTAGTATGTTCTGGTGTCCCAAACTGCTTTTCTCTAGTGGACTCATCAGATCCATGGCAATTCGCTGAAAAGCAGTACTGACAACTGATAGGGGGTACAGTGGGGCCCTGTCTGTCTTGTCTTTCAGAACAAGGCTGACAAAACATGAGAACATCTTTGTACATGGTTTACCATTAGAAATGTGATGCTATGTGGAGATATGTTTTTTTGTACTGCTAAATGTCCTGCCTAAGGTATGGTCTGTGCTAAATGTAGAATAATTATTCTGCAGGACCATGGAACAACCAAACATTTCCCCCTTTCCCCTTCATTATACAAGATGTTATCATCGAGAACATACTGTCCCCTTTTAAAGTCGGCTTTTGCGTCATCTAGTTTATTATACAAAGGAAGCTGAGTATTTTCAGACATTTGCAAAACATGTATATCATAGGGTATGCCCCACTTATGGTCTGTAAGCTCGTCTAAGTCCTATCCTACATGAAGAGGTGTACCCAACCACTTCTCTCGGCGGCGCTATTGTTTTGATTTGCAAGGATACTTCAAGACCCCTGGTGATAACAGAGAATGACTGATGCGCAGTAGTAACAGTGCTCAGCAACTCAATTAAAATTGGTACACATCTCCTCAGGAACATGTCAACTGGTCTGGTAGATTATCCACCACTGCAACCTTCAGTAGCAACACATAGTCATTGATATTTACAGTAAGCCCAACTGTACTGTACGATTTTTGATCACCATGCACACGCTGCACAACTGTCTGATTCTCACAGTTAAGTGAACCTCCTCCTACCTCAGTTGTTCTCTTCAGCAAAGATATAGCATAACCAGAGTCCACTAAAGCCAAAAGTTCAGTAGCATTAACAGTGACTGGACAAGTCAGTTGGGTCATGGGTGGACACTGGGTCATGGAACATAACAAAAGTGAGACAGTTAAGGCTTTTTCACTGGACATATAGACACTTGTGTCCCTTCTCTTGGTAGTGAAAATAGATCAAGTTATTACCAGGTATCGCTCCTCCAGCTCCTTCTGTCATTACCTCTGAGTCCACTGTCCCCCCCTTCTTCTGCTGGGTTGGTTCAAATAGGTAATATTTTGTGCTAGCCCTTTTTGGAATCCTCTGTGAACCAGGAAGAACTAACCTACTAGTTGAAGAGCCACCAGACCATGGCTGGGTTCATGCTCCATCACCCAGGTGCACATACCTGTTGGCAGAACCTTCAACGGCTGTTCCAGAATAATGACTTCACCAATCTCCTCCTTGGTATGGTTCTCTGGTCTTATTCAACGGCAATACAGGCCCTTACTGAATCTCCTTTGGAGTTTCTCGTGGTGGTGTGATGGATGCTCTGAACCTCAGCCTGTAGGTCTCTATTGAAACATCAAACTTCAACAGGAGTGACATTTTTGACTCCCTGTAGTCATTTGCCAGGTCTTTGTCCATTGTAGTGTAAGCCTCCAGTCCTTTACCTGACAAAAGTGCTCAGTGCAAGTATCCACTGTCATTACTGGTCCATTGCAGTGTAAGCCTCCAGTGCTTTACTTTTGTCAGGTAAAATACTGGAGGCTTACACTGAAATGGATGAAAAATGACAGCTGTAGTGTTGGGACAGCCTAGGCTGTCACAGATAATAACGCATGTATGTAAATTTCTGTCACCATTGTGAAATGGACATTTATTACACCTGGAGTTGCTGGTTCTTTTGGAGAACGGTATCTATTAAATGATTAAATATGAATGTAAATAGCAATGTTCATTATTACAACATCAGTTATAGTTTGTGCCAAATGCACAGTAAAGTACACAGTAGGCACTGCTGACACCTTTTCAACCTTAAAGACAGTTTTCTTTCCTTCTGTTTTATTTGCATTTTCTTAAGAACTGCAAGGTCACTAAATCAAAATCTGAACTGCACCATGTATCTACTTGTTTGCTTCTGTCTTCATGTCCTCACCTGTCTTGTACCTCTCTGAAATTCCCAGGAGTTGCCGTAACTCTGCTCTTAACATACATATACTCTTCAAATCTGATCTGCACAGGTTTATAGGCCTTTCTACCTGTGAATGTTGGCCCATGTCAATAAGCTGATGCTTCCACCTCCATACTCATAACTTTCCTGACCTCATCCCTTCTTCCATTAGGCCAGGTGACCCACCGTCTTCTGGTGTTTGGAGTCCAATATTGACAGATCCAAACCTGAAGTTGTGGGCTGAACTAAATGAAGCATTAAAGACTCTGTAGACCTGTGCCCCACCTTACCTGGCTATGTCTTCCACCTTCTGCTTGAAAAACAATTAAAATCTTTAGCTTTTCTTCCCTGCTAGCCCTATTCTGACTCTTATATCAAGCTTTCTTTTGCAAACCATTTGAGTTTTGATTCAGTTTTAAGGAAGTGCTGTGTCAACCAGTTTCTCTTTTTCAGAGCAAATATGAAAATCCCCTCCGCACTAACTTCTCCAGGACCCAGAGTGTTACCTGCCACTGAACAAGACAATAAAAAGAGTCTGAGTTTCTTCTAGTGACCTGGGTAACAGATGACATAAAATTGTTCATATGAATCTCCTCTGTTATGTCATTTAGTTTCATGGTTTACTTATAGTGCCATGTTGTTTGAATGTTTATTTATTTATAAAAGAGAATATGTTACTGAATATATAGTAATTTCAGTATTTACACCTACAATAAAGTAAGAGTCTGATATTTCCCCCTATGTAAATTATTTCCACAGAAATAATTTCAGTATTTTTTGAGCTATTGTACATAATCTGGAATAAGTCACTGTTTCTTTTGATGTAAGTGGGGACATTCATCCTACTTTTGAACAATGCTGATGGGTGAACAATTACAGGAAAACTGCTTACATTTTTTTTTCGTCCTCCATGAATGATAAAAAAGAGCGACAATGAGAATACCTTACAGGAAATTTACTTGTCACTGCAACACATGAAAAAAACCAGCAAAAAAACGCAGAAAAATTTTTCCATCAATAGATTGCAAGCTTCAGTGTAACTCTATATCAAACACAAAATAATGTTTGGCAGGCACAATGACTGAGGTAAGAGCTATATTTTAATTCTTATGCTTGTGGCAGTATTTTTCTACTGATTGTAGTTTTGGCATGCTGAGTTAAGAAATATTATTCTGACAGGAAATAGAAGAAAATAGGCAGATACGTCAGGAAAATAGTGAGAGTGTAGTTTGGCTATAAATCTCTTTGGGTGGGCTGGGGCTGGGAGGGCTTTGTGGTTATTTCTTGATTCATGCAAAAGATTTTCATAAAGTACAGCTGTGTATCACAGCAGCATTCATTTCACAGGCCAGTAAAGCCACAACAATAAACCAAATTTAGTAAAAGTAGCCTTTCAATAGACTGCAAATTTAACCTGAGTTTTATCAGAGCTCTGACAGCATGATAAAATGTAGAATGACAGTAGTCATTAATTATGCACTAAGAAAGAATTCTGAAATTGATAACTACATACATTTCACTTTTATTTTATTTATTTGAATTGAACATTGACATGAAAATGTTTATTTTGTTATTTCTCTGAATGAGGAAATCAGCAAGTGAAATAACTGCTGTGTGCTGCTGTGAACATAGTATAGCTTTTCTGCAGAATTTTCTGCAGAATTTCAAAAACTTTTCCTTATGTCACGCAGAGACCGAGTTGCATCAGTGCAGCAGAGAAAAAAATCAAGGCAACAAAGAAATGAACTGAAAGCTTCTGGCTCTTATCACTAAACCATATGGACAAATTTTTCCCTTGTAAAAGAACATTCAACTAATGTACACTTAAACTCATTGATACACTGAAAAATTGATACTTAAATAAATATTTCTAATATATATATATAAATTATTATTATTAATTATAAATATTTTTGTCTGTCTGATACATTTTGTAACATTTTATTTTGAATCAATATTTCGTTTACATGATTACAATGTAGAATTTAATTACATGTTAAAAAACTGAGGTTGTACTGAGGTCAACCTGAGCAGTCACTTTCTCACCGGTAATACGGGATGCTGTCATTTCTCAAGCTGTAACACAGAAATTCTTTCAGACAAAGGCATCCATTAACAATATTAATCATAGAATTTCAGTTTCAATAAATATAGTTTACTTCATATAATTTTGCCAGTAGGACCTAAGAACTGGAGAAATGTTGCTACAGATGTTCTGAGATGTAACTGCATCAAATTATGAATTTTTTACATACATAAAGTTTGTTCCTACTTTCAAAGATCTGAAACACTAACAGAAACACTAGCACTAAAATTTTTTCTTGTCTGCTGAGACTGAACCTTTTACAGGTTACGCAGATTAGGCATTTTTCCTTTATCATGCCAGTCTTTTTAGTAGGATTGACACCTTTTCATTCTCTTTGCAGGACCAGAACTTCAGTGACATGTAAGTTATGCATCCTAGTCCTATACACCCTGCACCTATATACACAGATGTGCTAAACTACTTTGCTTTGTACAGCAGTTCCCAAGAATTATACAAACCCCATTTCCCAGAAAACAAGAATATGTGATTTGTTATTTCTCATGTTGCAGGTGTCAAATTCAAAATTTGTTTATATTTACAAAATACAAGCAGGTTGGTCAGCCAAAAAGATTAAAAGTCATTTCTTTGTACTTTTGTCAGTTAAATAAGGGTTCAAGAGAATTAACAAATCACAGATTCTTGTGTTTATTGCATTTTACAAAATGTCCCTACTTTTCTGGAAATGGGGTTTGTATGAAAAAGTAAAGTCATTTCGAAGTTCAGCATTTTCATAATATGTTTCACATTAAAATAAGAGAACATTGTGCCTTTCACCTCTGAGTGAACCTGGGTTAAACGGAACAGCTATTAAGTTCTATGATAAAATTGGCAAACTTTACATCAGTCTGCACTAAAATGAGAAAGTCGTGGTTTGATTTAAACTTAAAAAGATTGCAGATTGCAGCCCCTGTCCATCACTTTCTTTCAAAACAGATGTGACTCATTTCCACTGCATAACAAACACGTTAGTTAATATGGAAAAAAAATCTTGTTCAACATATTTTGTGTGGAAACACACTATATCCTATTTCAGTGTATTTTCCCAGTAAGGTGGTCACCCTTCATCACTGTTATAGCATCAATAACAAAATAGTGGGTATTCGTATTGATGTGTGTTTTTTCAAATCTTTATATTTATATTTGTTAGGAATATTTTCAAATATGCCAAAATGGCATTATCACATTACTTATAGAACTGATTTTGAAGTTGGAAGAAATTTTAGCACTGATGTTCCAAGATGTAAATGTACTAATGGATGCATTAATTCCATATGTAAACTGCAGTTTTTTAAAATTAATTATGTACTAAGATCTGAGAAGGAGTAACACTGAAAATAACACTGAGACTGAGCTGTCTAGGGATTATGCAAACTGGATTTTACATTTGGGACATGCCAAAGTAAACGCCGATATTACACTAAACAATAAATCCAAAACGTAAGCCGTCAACCTCAGTTCAGTTATAGTGTTTGTACAAATGACTATATATTTGTTTATAAACATATTCCTTAAAGTGTTGTTTTTTTAAAAAAAAAAATTTGTTTAACTTTGTTTATGATAAAATGTGCAGGATAGAAATAAAGTCTTAAGCTGATTCAGCATGAGATGAGTAACACTGGCCTCTTTTTTTGCCAGAATGTACGACAATGAAACTGATTATGGCAACTTGTTCTGCAATATGGATGTTAACTCCACAATGGGCTCAAGTTTCCAGCTCATTTTGCTTTCCATTGTGCATGTCCTGGGCTTGACTGGCAACAGCATGGTGTTGTGGATCCTCATCGTGTTCATCAAGCTAAAGAGCATCTCAGATATCTGCCTCCTCAACCTGGCCATCTCTGACCTGATGATCACTCTCTCCTTGCCTATATATGCTTACTACTCTGCAGGTCATGAGTTTGTCAGCACTTTCCTTTGCAAGACCATTGCCTGTGTTTATCACGTCGGCTTCTACAGCGGGATCTTTTTTGTCACACTAATGGGGATTGACCGTTATCTGGCTATTGTGCATGCTGTGACTGCCATGAGAGTGAGAACATTGAGGAATGGAGTGGCTGTGAGCATTGTCATCTGGTTGATGTCGATATTCAGTGCACTCCCAGAGGTTGTCTTCTCAGTCATAGTTGACGATGAAAACTCATTTAAATGTAAACAGATTTATCCTGAAAAAACATGGGAATTGTTCCGGAACTTTCGAGAGAACATAGTGGGACTCTTCCTCTCTCTCCCCATCATGATGTTCTGCTACATCAGCATCCTGGCAGTGCTAATGCGATCTCGAAACTCTAAAAAGCAAAAAGCCATGAGGCTCATCCTCACCATTGCCCTACTGTTTGGGATCTTTTGGGTTCCCTACAATGTTGTGGTTTTCCTTCAGACTCTGCAACTGCTGGACATTGGAAATACCTGCGAGAACTCAGTGAGGATAACTGATGCCATAAACACAACAGAGATGGTTGTGTTGACTCATTGCTGCATCAACCCGATCATATATGCATTTGTGGGAGAGAAGTTCAGGAAGAGCTTGAACATCATGTTATCCAAAGTGCCTATTTGTGGATACCTCTGCAAACACCAGTCTATTAATGTCAAGAATTCTGAAAATGAAACAAGCAACACTTCTGTGTAGTTTTCATAGTCTGGCAGCAATGAACCAAAGGTACGTTGCAGCAGCAAAGTAAGTCTTAAAGGATGTGAAAAGAGAGGGTACTTACACGCGTAATTTTTTAATGTATATATCACTTTTGCCATAACTGCATGGCTATGTGCATAGATTCCATCAGATGTTTTTTACAAATTTATTTACTGTTTTACTGTTATTTTCAAATGCAAGTCATTGCCTGATACTGAATAGCAGAGGAAACATTTCTGGACTTTATTATACCAATTTTCTGAAAAACATGACAAATCTTTTTTGTCCCTCAGAAACTAAATTTAACAAAACATTATATCATTCTAATTGTTAATAATGTATATAAAACACAAAAATATTGGATCTCGTTGTATATACAACACAAAGACTGGATCTCTGTTCAGTCCAGGAACATAAAGTTTAAATACTTTTTATTTGTGCATCCTTCAGAATTTGAACTGTAGACTTAAAGAAAAAGAAAAGGCACAAAAAGAAACAGAAAATAATAATAATAATAATAATAATAATAATAATAAAACAACACGGGTACAGAAGCAAGTTGTTACAGTAATGCAGTTTCCAGTAATGCAGTAATGCAATACTTCCTCTTAACATATGGACATATTAGCATTTCAGGTACGGTACTTAATCACTGTCAAAATTGTATGGCATATTGTTGCACCATATGAAATACTCTTCTAATATTTGCAGCCTTTTATTGTAACAATGTCTTATTTTAAAATGGTTTATATATTTTGCCCGAAGTTTCTTAGAATACTCATTGTGCAAAAAATAAAAAAGCTGCAATAAAGTGTACTATGTTAAAATGTATTTTTCTTGTTTTTTTAAATATCTAAAAATATTTTTCAAAAATGACTGTTTTACACATTTCTATCATAACTTACATCATTTGCTGCAAATTTGTAACATTAGTGTAATAAACAAAAAGGTCCATGAATCCATTCAACTACCTATCCCATCTTCATAAACCACTCATCCTGGGTTGAACTGCAGTCATCTGATCCCAGTTCTTACTGCTGGGTGCGGACTCACACCAACACACGAACATGTATGCATACACCGGTCATGTCACCTATTCAGCTAAAATACATGACATCTGACACAGGACTTAAGCTGACGAGAAAAACACCTTTTCAAACAGAAACAAAATAAGGGCCATATTCAAAGCAAAAACTGAGGATGTGGTCTCTGCTATGTCATCCTGCCAAAGCAAAGCTAATTCTCATAGGCTCTGTTACTTCAGCTTGAAAATCTATAAGTCAGATCTAGGAACCTACCTACAGTCAAGCATGAGGGTGGCAGTGTGATAGTGTGGGGAAGGGCTGCTGCCACAGGATGTGTGCACATTGCTATCTCTGAAAGAACCATGAATTCCTCATATCAGGATTTTCTAAAGACATGGCCAGGCCATCAGTGTATAAATTCAGCCAGAAAAAAAATTATTACGATAGGAACCACTATTGCTGCTCTCTGTCGTTTCAGTGCTTTATTCTACTGAATAACCCACACATAACCCATAAGTTAGGGTGGTCAGGAGGAGCTGTGTTTGAACCCATGTCTGGACACTGTGATGTGGCAGAACTACCAACTGCAACACCACAGTGCCCACCTTTAGCAAAATTGTCACGCCCTCCAGTCCGGACCACGTCCCTCATGATTGCTAATTCTGTGCACCTGTTCCTCATTTCTTTTGTATATATACACCTGTGATCCCCAGGAATCTTTGCGAAGTAATGCCATGTTCTCTATATGCGTACTGAGCGTTACCGCTGACGGCTATCCTGGTTTTGACCCATGCCTGTTTCCTGACTATGACTTTGGAACTTTCCCTGACATTAAATGGTGTTCTTCACTTTGCGCCTGCATGCATCTGCATTCTGAGGACACTGTTACAAAAATAAAAATATGCAAATATAAATGAAAGCAATAATAGCATTTGCCTTTGATCATAACTACTGCAACTTTGTCTTTTTATGATGACAATTCCCAACTCTAAAACTGATAGATATTGTGCTCCATGTGCACAGGGAAACAAAATAATGTATGATTTTAGCACACCAGCTGGCGTAATTGCAGTGAGTTTTGCTGAACAGGCAGAGAGAAACCAACAATAATGATTGTTATCAAAGATGTTTTAGAATCAGCCACATGGCTGATGGAACACAATTGTAGAGTACTCATGTGCGGATATGTAGCCATACACTGGTCTGTGTGTGTCCCAGACATGCATGTGACTGTGAGAAGGTTTCACTCACCAAAACAACTCTGGAAAAGAGATCTTTGTCACCATCTAGTTCTGCTTTCCGGAAACATCCTGCCTGTAGGAGAGATTCTTAGAAATGAACTCACTGTTCTCTGTAGTCAGCAAGGTGTTAGAATTGTGTATTTGTGGGGGAGTGTATGTGTAGTTGTAGGATGTGAGTTGGGAGGACAATTATTTATCAGGCACATTATCAAGCAGCAAATAGTGTGGTGGTTTGAGCCGTCACCTCGCAACAGGGACCCAGGTTCAAACCTCTGCTTCTGCTGCCTTTAATCAAGGTACTTACCCTAAATTACTGCAGTAAGAATCACCTGGTTGTATACAAATGTGCAAAGAACTGTAAGCAGTTTAACACAGCATTCCCTATATTTGACAAACGCATCAGCCCCATAATACCCAACGCCTGGGTTTGTGTCAGGGCAGAGCACTTGCAGAACTGGCTCCTATATAGTGCAACAGAGAAAGAACCTCTTTGTGGTGAGGCACAGGTGGAGAGCAGGAAGAAAAAGTATGAATATAAGATTGTGATAACTGATATGTCTCATCATATACTGAGTATGTAAAATACACAAAGGCTTCAGTGGTAGAATTTTTAAACAAGTGAAGCCCTAGACCAGATTGCTACAGCTTGGTAAGTTGAGCTGTTGCAGAGAAAATATACATAAATATTTTTAAATGGAAGGGTCAGTAAAGCAATTAAATTATTAATAATACCATAGAGGTAGCAAAGTGGATAGAGCTGTTGCCTTGAAATGAGAAGAACCTCTGGGCTCAAGAACAGCTTCCTACCACAGGCTTTCAGGTGACTGGATTTTGCCATCTCAGGGCCATTTCACCCCCAACACCAGTGACCACCTCTTATGCTGATAACTACTGCCATACACCACTTGTGTTTGCCACTGTATGTTTTGTCATGTTTATGCATGTTTGTGTATATGTGTATACACATGTACTGTGTATGTATGTGTTTATGCACCACTTTGTATTTTTCTACTCAACTTACTACTGTACCTTAATTTATCTACATTATATTGTATTGTTTTAACATTCTTTAAATTTTTGTCTTTCTCTTGATTTCTTTTCCTGTTTTGCGCACTGTGGACCTGAGGATCTTCATTTTGTGCTCCCTTGTATACCTGTTGTATGGGCGTTTCCTGCTGCAGCTGCAGTAAGTGTGAGGAAGGAACTTACTAGGCCAAAATCACTCTGCTGTATGACTGAACAGCATGGTGGAGCAGTGAGTAGCACTGGCTGTTTGGGCGTTGGTTCAAATACAGCTCAGTCTGTGCATTTGCATGGGTTTCCTCCCACAGTCCAAAGATGTGCTACAGGTTAATTAGTTACTCTAAATTCCTCATAGTGTGTGTGGGGAGTTACTAAGGCATAAAGCTTTTTATGACGATGTATAAATTCTAATGTGGCTGGCTGCACGGCAGAGGTGACCACAGCAGGATTTTCTAACAGGCCACTAACCCAGACACCACTTTCCCAGCAAACACTTCAGACCCATGTCTCCTCAAGTCCTCAGACCAGCTGACCTAAATAGTCAGGTCTATTCAGGCTAAAATGGCCTCAGCTGGACTTCATCAAGCCCTTAGTGCAGGTTCAGGGGCCAGGGAGGGGGGGGTGTTAGGGAGCTGTCCATGAAGTGAATCCCCACAACAGTACCACTGACCACCTCACAGTTGTCAGTTGCTTTCTGTACAGACTTAAAACAGCAAGTTGCCTAGGATAAAGAGATGGGGTGCACTAATAAAAAATAGCAATTTTGGAAATTTCTCACAGATGGTTTGAAACAGTTTTTTTCCCCTGTATATGGAATCATAAGTAGAATGTATAATGATCTGACAGCTGATACCCCTTGTCTTCCATGTCACTCATCCTTTTCAGTGATGGCTATGCAGGGCTGTACCCCTTTTTACTGGCTGTGGTTCCTGGAATTGACTCCAGACTCCAATTTGCATACATTGCATTTCATACAGCCTTGAGGGCATGTTCGCACTGATACTGTCCCCTACTGAAGCTGTGTGTCAATCTTCCTGTCCTTCAATCCCTGTGTGTTTAAAGATGCTTTGATGACAATGACAGTATTGAACTGAATTTAGTCAAGTGGTTTTCACACAGATTTATTTCTTAAAAAGTTAAGGACAACTAAGTTCTAATAAAAAGCTCAAATCCTGTTTTAACAGGAAAAACAGAAGTTATAATGACTCATCCATAGCAGCCATAGCATAGTGTCTACTGTTTCATACCAAGGAACAAGCAATCTGAGTGCAATTGTGAAACTTACTTTGATCAACAACTGAAAAAAGACAAAACTACCCTCAACTTGCAACTGACTAGAGAAAAGGAAACAAAACTTAAGCAAGAACTTAAGGTGAGAAATGGCATTCTGCCATATAGCAGCATGGTGCCTCACAGCATATGGATTTAGACATGGCTTTGAATCAGTTTGTGTGGAGACTGCATGTTCTCCCTATGTGTGCTGCACTGATTTCCCTTCACAGTCCAAAGACTTGCATTTTAGGTGAACTGGTGTTGCTTAATGTTTGCATGTGTGAATGGAAGAATTTACTGTATATGGCTACCCTTGTATTGGACTCATGCCCTGCAATTCTGGAACTGTCTTCCCATTACTGTTATGATGGTTTAGTGTCACTGCAGCTCTGAATAAGGCTTAATCCACAGTGAAATGTTTCTCTAACTATGACAATGCTGCCATCCACAGGACACCAGTGATCAATTAATAATTCAAGGACAGAACAACAGTGAAGCATTAGTAGGAAACCATTCATCAGAGCCAGATTTCAGCCCAGCAGAGCTGATCTTGTAGATTCTACATTGGCTTCTGATGCAGTGTTTTATACTATGATCATCAAAATACCAAATTAGGGAAATTCTGATTAGAAGAGCATGAAATCCAGTATAGTTCCAGACTTGTGTTGAATCTGTGACCAGGTATTTCCTTCACTAGTGCACGTATATTGTGATTGACTATAAATTGGACATGACTGGTTAGGTGGGGCAGAGGATCAGCGTTTAAAAAAAAAGTATTTTTATTTCTGAAAATGTGAAAACAAGTCGGAGACAGACTGCTTTAGTAAGAGCAATCAGTGCACTAAAGCCCTCTCTTCTGGTTCTGAGCAGTTGCCTTGTACAAGAGTTTTAAAACAAGTCATCTGGAAGCACCTGATTTTCTTTATCAGTAGGAATTGGGAAGGCAATTGAGGGTTGCATATGAAATTCTGCCACAACACAATCGCTTTATCTTATATATATGTATATCTATATAAGCATATCTAGACCAGTATTTCATCAGGAACTTTAAATTCCATAAACAGATATGCACAATGATGTTTTTGCAAAGGCTGCACATAGGTCTCTTTGAAGAACCAGAGCGCTTGAGATTTTACAGGACAGCTGCAAAAAGATTAGCATCTTTCTGGTTTGTCAAAAATAATCTTTCACACCATCAGGAAGAGAGGTGTAAGGTGTTATATGAGAAAATGTCATTGAGCTGGAAACATCTCTAAGATGCAAAACATTATTTTGAACCAGACTGCACCTTTAAACACATAACAATAAAATTTGGAATATACCATTTGAATGGCAAAAAGGCATTGTAAAAGTGTATTTATATCAAAATACACATTTTGAATTGTTCTGTTTGTTTCTTTGGCTGGGAATTATAGATGTTTAATTGACAATGTTAAGTCCTTAAAATGATAAACCAGTGCAGAATCATGTTAGCAGCAGGGAGAGAACTTTTCTTAACTACATTACAGCAGCATGTAAATAAAGAGACACTATACAATGTTACAAAAGATTTTTTTTTGAAGAGGAAATAAGCTGAGGGAATATATTCAATAAACCATCACATGAATGAGGGGCAATCTGATTTGTAAAACTAATATATCTAATATTTTGACATTTTATTTAATATGTTCAATAAGTAGAATGTACAACCTAGACATTTAAGTGTCATATTATTGCCACGACACAAGGTGGCAAACTTACACAAGATTCAGCTCATATTTCCTTGCTACCCTGAGTGTATGTAAATTATTGTCTGTAGCATTCCCATAATTATATGCTGATATCTTAATATAAAGTCATTATAAATCATCTTTACAATTGATCATGTATTGAATGCTGGAGGTAGCACTTGTTAACACTGTTCATTTACACATTCATGTGGGGTAAAAAAACAGTAACAGTAAAAGAGTGAACAGTGACATTTACAAACCTATACAACAATAGTTTTTTGACAGTCAGACAGATCACATTTTAATTCAGAAGGAAGTCGTACAACATTGGTCTATCTTGCAAGTGTACTTTTCTTTTGGCGATATGAAAACAGGTGCTCAAACAGAAAATGTTTCCCAAATGATCAGCATTGGATTTTGTATAATATACTGTACCACAAGACCATTATGTCTTTAAGCATTAATAACTTTACACAATAGAATCAATTTGCAAAATAATTAAGGCAGTCATACATTTAAATTGGGTAGTACGTAATTTTTTAAAATGTCATTTATATTACAATGCAAAGTGTGTTCTGCTCTAGTTATATGGAAAAAAAATCCTTGATTGTGTTCCTTAGATACAGGTATTCCAGATATGTGCAGTGATTTGTTCATGTCTTTGGGCCAGTAAGGGATTATGGTAATAGATGAGTCAGCTTCATCTATAATTATCTAAGATAAAAACAATAATAGAACTGAAGATATTGCCAAAAGCTGAATGTGACATACAGAGTGATCAGATGACTTTCTGATGTGTGGGTGTTAAAGTCTATATACCGACTGTGAACCAAATGCAAAACAGTGCTGTTGTCAAAACTAAATAGAATAGCTATTCAGTCCCAAGAAAAGAACACAACTATGAAGAACTGAGAATTTAAACAATTTACATTCTCAAAATGATCAAAACAAGTCAAGTTTTTCATAGTCATACATTTCATTCATTCATTCAGTCAAATTCATACACAGGAGTAAATCAAAGTGCTTAACAAAGGCAAAACTAAAAAAGACATAACAAGGAGGTTTTTTTTTTTTTAAAGATTCCACCAGATCAGACTGGACATGCATTGACAATTTCAAGCATCACCAAACTGTCCATCATGACAGTTATAATCTCTCCTTTCATCATCTCTGACTTTATTAAAAACTTCTAAGTCCACTAAAAAACATTGTTAAAACCGTCATGTAAAAATTAAAACTAAATTATAAAATCCTAGTTTAAAACCAACACATATTCACAATACATGATGGTAAAATCTAAAAAAGTTAAAAACATACCCCAAGGCTCTAGCTAAAAGATAAAAGATTAAAGGAAACTTACTGGCAGACTCCACTGCAGAAGATGGGTGATCCCTTGGCCTGTTCCAGGGTACTGCTGGACTTAACCTACCTCCATGGGTGCAAACATGTCTTCCGCTTGAAGTTACATTGTTAAAAACAAACACTCAAAATTATAAACGAGACTGACAATCAACAAAATGGTAAATATGATTAAACATATAAACGGATAAATGAACCATCCATACACCCACCTCAGTGAAACACTAAACAACACTACAATAACTAAAATCTACATACACATGAATAAATTAATGAATAAATGAATAGATAAATACAGCAGCCAAAATATATGACAATAAATGACACATACACAATATATAAAAATAAATACTAAAAATATACAATTAAATATATAAAAGTGAATAAATACATAAAACCCTACACCTAACAGAAAAAAGTAAACACACACAAGAAAATTAAACACATACACTAAAGAAAAAATAGGGGTCACTGGTCTTTGTATGCGAAAAAAAGGACGTGTGTTATTTACCCAGGATGGAGAAGATGCCACAAGAACCTTGGGGCTACAGCCAAAAGAGGCCTTTCCACTTCTCTTTGGCTTCTGTGTAGCCCCACTGCGTGACATCTGTCTCCATCCTAAACGTGAGGTTGGCCCGGATTTTAGCAAGCATCCCCTGGACGCTCAAGTCTGCCCCTGTCTGGACCAGCTGGCATCTTGCGTTCCAAAGCGTTTGCTTGGTCACGCTTATCACCAGCCATGTCTGGGTGGCCTAGGTCTTCTGAGCACCAGGGTTCCACCCCTTCAACACTTTGTCGTACGTCAAAACCATCTGTGGATCAATCTTTCTGCACAGGCAACTTACCAAGTGCCAGACCTCCTTCACCTGCTCGCAGTCCCAAAAGGCGGGAGCTTGTGCTCCTTGTGTAACAACGAGATTTAATAAAAAATTAAGGTAAAAATTAAATATAACATACTGCAACAACCTACAACAGCGGTATTACTGATAGAGGGCTCCAAAGGCAGAGTTGTGGGGACACAAACTTTATTCTTGTGCGGCATGATTGACAAAACATCCACTCATCGACCTATCATATACCTAACACAGCCTCTGGGTCAATGCCAAGCCCTGGACTTTCCACCACAGTTGGACACAACTATGTACAGAACAAAGCATGATGGGAGCCACAATTTCACCCAACGTTACAATATTAAAAAGTTATTAATAAAATTAAGGCAGAAACAGAATAAATATAGATTTTTAAAAAAGAATATAATGATAATAATGAATTTAAATAACTAAGAAGCCCCACCTCTTCACAGTGTCTTTAAGAAATCTTCCTTCTTTAGCGGCACCCGTAGTTCGATAGTGAGCAGCCCCCAGTCTGGGTGAGAGGGCGCCACCTGTCTGCCTGCAGACTGAGGCTCCTGAACTGCTGCTCTCAGTGTCAAAGAGGACCACCATACCATATTCACTGTAAATTATTACACGATTTAGGGTGACCATTTAACCTGTAATACATATCTTCAGACTATGGGGGGGGACAGAACTAACAGAATACAGATCCCCTGTCAACCCCTCCACATTTAACATTCTGTACTTTTTGAAGGACTTCAGATCAGAGACACATTTAAATGTTCAGTCACTTCGTAGCCACAAGGAGGAAAAGCATTAACAGTGATTTACTCATTTTCCCCTCTGTTAGTGTTACCCTGAGTCAAAGTGTCTAAAGTGCTCCTAAATAGCCTACAATGATTATATTTTTTTTGATGACTAATGTTTTATTTCTGAATCAACCAGCTGTCGTAATACGCCAGGGACCATGGCATTTCATTCTCGGCCCCTTTCATGGTAATAAACTGTATGTATATTATATACCTACCTGAAACACACACTTCCCTTTTGACTGTGGGAGGAAACCAGAGCAACCAGAAAGAACACATAAACATGGGAAGAACATACCAGCTCCACACAAGCTGATCTAGATTTAATCCCATATCCAAATAGCCCAGGTGCTGCAAAACAGCAGCACCACCTTCTGCGCCTTCTTGTATCTTGATAAGATCCTGGTTATCAGCCTGGTTTTCAGTACAATGTGGTCTTAACTGTTACGTTATATTATATATTAAGGTTTTAAATTTATGTTCTGAATGTCGCTGTGCTGAAATGCTATATATTACTGTGCTAGATGCTTAACCTGAATTGCTTCTGCAAAATAAACTTGACACTATTTCCTTGACCACCGGTGACACATTGGATGCCATGAAAAAAGTTTTCTGACAACTGAAAACCACTGGTTTCTGCTTCTGCTATACTAGTGATTCACTCTCTGGTGCTTTGCAGGGTGGTACAGTTTAGTACAAGCCTGCAACTGTTGACGCTGTACAAGTCTGTTTTTCAGTCTTACCTTTTCCATTGCTTATGACCAAGACCTCAGGAAGTCTAAAGATGGACAAAGTCCTCAACTCTGATAAACTGTTCTGGTTGTATCTGGTACTGGAATTCCATGTGTCAGCAATATCTCTGATGACCTGTAATACAGCTCCCACTTCCCCAACAGTTTAGTACAAGCCTGCAACTGCTGACGCTGCACAAGTCCGTTTTTCAGTCTTCCCTTTTCCATTGCTTATGACCAAGACCTCAGGATAGTTGAGCTCTTCCCCCCAGGGGCAGATGTCCCCCCCCAACTAGAGGGAGCTTCGCAGTCTTTTTCAGCAGAGGTTCTTCATAAAGGCCTCAGTGAGAACAATTGCACACTTTATTCACTCTTACTGCAAAGTGTTTTCAGTTCCTGTTAAACATATAGCAGGAGCCTATACTAGTGATTCACTCTCTGGTGTCTTGCATGGTGGGGTCCCTGGACATAAGGGAAGCTTAACAAAGCAACATAAATAAAATGACTCCTCAGTAATGTCTCCATTTGGGTCTCGAACAGCAGAACAGAACAGATTTGGACGGATGAACGAACAACACAACTACTGCATAATGAGGTCTCTATTGCTGTTAAGTGCTGTCTTGTCAGTGGTAAGTTACCACCTGGTGGCAACCATCCTGTCCTCTTAGCCCAGTGTCCCTTGTCGCTGTGCTTGAGTCCATCCTTCTGGTTACTGCTCGTCTGCTTCTTATTTTCCCAACTTTTCAAAGCCTTTCTCTTTTTTCCAATGCATCCACTCTTTGCACAATGCATCCAAAGCAGGGCAACCTCAGTTTCTTCATTTGTGGTTCCAGAATGAGTTCTTGCTTGATTCAATTTAAGATGATTCTGTTTCCTTTGCTGTCTGTGGTCTGCAGCACCAAAGTCCAGTGCAGTCTGTGTTTTCCCTGCACCTTTTTCCACCATCCAACTTTCACATCTACATGCTGTTGTGGGGATCTCTAGGAAGTCTAAAGATGGACAAAATCCTCAACTCTGATAAACTGTTCTGGTTGTATCTGGTACTGGAATTCCATGTGTCAGCAATATCTCTGATGACCTGTAATACAGCATCTTTTATTAATTATTGTATAAGACTGCCCTACTGCTCACTGCTGACAGAAGTTGAAAGCCTTCACTGTATATGACAGGCATTTTGAACAGCATCAGCCTATAATCATGTGTACAAATTTAGCTGTGGTGCTTTTCTATTTTTTTCCATACTTTCTGAAATCACAAATGGACACCAATATCCACTGAGTGACTGAACATAATTAGCCGGTCAGTTGAACAGCCTGTCAGTCAGTCTGTTGGTCGGTCAGTCTTTCTCTTTCCTCCAACTTTCCCTGGAGAGAGTTGTGATGGCTATAGGCCAAGCAGACAGGCCTGAACCTTCCATTCCTCAATGGTGTTCTTAGCACAGCCCAGAGATATAATATGCCTAGTATAACTCCAGTGGGAGCTGACCAGGGTAATTTTTTTTACTTTTTGGATTTTTTGAATCACTGCAACTGACTCCTCTTCATCCAGAAGAGCACTGACCCTACTCTCAGGCTCTACCAGATGTACCAGTCATGGAGGCTGAGCCCAGCAATCCTCTGTTAACTTTCCCATCTTGTATCTTTAATCTCTTTCCTTGAGTGGCAAACATACATTACATTTGTTTAAAGCCTCAGCTCCCACTTCCCCAACAGTTTAGTACAAGCCTGCAACTGCTGACGCTGCACAAGTCCGTTTTTCAGTCTTCCCTTTTCCATTGCTTATGACCAAGACCTCAGGATAGTTGAGCTCTTCCCCCCAGGGGCAGATGTCCCCCACCAACTAGAGGGAGCTTTGCAGTCTTTTTCAGCAGAGGTTCTTCATAAAGGCCTCAGTGAGAACAATTGCACACTTTATTCACTCTTACTGCAAAGTGTTTTCAGTTCTTGTTAAACATATTGAGATGCATCATGTTTGCTGATGACACATTTATCTGTCATCAAATATGACAGGATTTTCATCAACAGATATAAAAGATAGCAATCTGAATCAGTGCTTATTTTAAATGCATATACTCTCAGTAGTGAAAAGGAGCCTACAAACGTTGTACGCAGTAAACAACATATAATATTTGAGTTTGCATTTTGATGGTTTTGTACACATAGCAGGGTCACATTTTTGTGGATGCGCAGGTGTACAGGGCTTTAGAGTGGTCAAAAGCCACCCATTGTTGTAAGGATTTACAGTACATCACTAAATATGACTCATGATTATTAACATGAGCTGTTAAATCTATTATACCATACTGCAAATTCTTTTTTTAATTAAATTAAGAACCACAGTATAATCATGTATTGCAACCTTTTGATCTTCTTACCTGTTTGTGGATATATTTATAATTTCTCAGCATGCTGGTTTTATGTTTATGTCCCTGTGACCCAGAGCTCTTCATGAAGTAAAATTACAGAACAGACAGCCCCTTGAAAAGGTGTTCTTAAAATCTAAGAAATGTATGGCAGCTGCTCATAACATGACTTAATGGCAGGTCACTGGCAGATAGATGTTGTATGACAAACCACTGTGATCTTGCACTTTGCTGGGAGTACAAATGAAGGCAGACAAGACTTTTCTCACATTTGATTTGAGCATTGGATTCTCTCAGAATGAGAGAATACTGAAAGATGAAGGTTAAAAAAAAGAGGACAACCAGCAACAAAGAAAATAGACTCAGTCACAGATGCATCCTTCTCAAGCTAAAGGATGCAAGGAGAGGATAGAACATTCTGGATTACTGAGGCCTGACATCAACTCTTAACAGCAATTGCTCTTAACAACAGCAGCAACACCCTTTAAAAGCACAAACAGACGGATAAACAGTTCACTTGTGGTAGCCCTTTATATACGAGATAAATCTTCACAATAGCATATGTCACAAAGTATTTATGTTTACAAAAACTGTTAAAGGAAATAGATTAGTTTAAAAATAAGATAAATATCAAGCTTTGTCATTTACGTGAAATGTCAAAGAGTGGCAAATATAAGCTATAAGATTACTTCATTTAGAAACTGCCCACGAGTATGAAGTGCTGCTGTAGGTTACCTTCTCTAAATAGTTTTTATGAAGTGACACCCCCAATCAACACAAAAAGGAAGCAACTGTGAACAACAGGTAGTTAATGCTAGTGATCTGGTTCACTGTGGTTATACGTACAGGGACAGCGAAAAAGGGCAGCAACATCATACAGAAATTGACATATTGCCAGAGTGAGTATGTTGCACTAAAGTTAACACTTGTTTTTTAAGGGACACCTTCAATGTGTGTGTGTTTTTTTTTTTTAAGCGTGCATTTGTTCATAACTGTGAGCAGCGAAATATATCTCTTCTGGTGTTTTACTCTGTTGTTCAGCGCTCTGGGTCACTGTGTGAGAAGAAGCATTCTATAAAAATCAGTTGAACTGAACTAAGGTGAAATTGAATGACTTCTGAAGTTGAACAGCCTAAATGCACATTGCTATTTGAAACATGATTTTATGAAAGTAATGAAGATTTCACACTTTTACAGGAAGCACAAAACATGGAAACCACAGCATCGAACAAGGATTTGACAACATAGTAAGTAATCTGGTTTCAAAATATTTACAGCAATTCAACAGTTTTCACAGTCTTATTTAGTGGATGTTTACATGAAGGACTGCATTGTTCTCCTGACAGTCAGGTAAAGGTCTCAGGCTTAAACGTGGTGCTGGTGGTGTTAGGGTTAGGGTTCGGGCTAGGACTTTTTTTCTTTTTTTTTTTTGCACTTGTTGAGGTTTGAAGGTCTGTCTGGGGAAAGTTCCCAGAATTCTCTCGTTTCTGAATGTGTCTGCTCAGCAAGTAACACCACAAAAAGCCCAGAAGCGGAAAACATTATTGAATCTCCAGAAAAAAATTTTTCTACACACAAACATCCATTCTGCATCAGAATTTGATATTTTTTATAGCTGTATACTTCTTATCTATCCATAACAAACACCTATGGTCAGCTACTCCAGAACATTCTAATTTGTTCCTCAACACACTTGAAACTTAAAGACTCATTTCAAGCCGGGCCTTTTAAGACAGGGTCCATATATGATGTCTCAGGATTAAACATTCAACAGAAGACACAGTACAGCCTCTGAAAAGTTGAGTCCATGACAGGCCAGGTGTTAAAATGCAGACATCTTATATTTACTTATGTTCCTATAGATTCTGAAAGGTGCTGAATCTGCTATAAAGTGATAGCTGTGTATGTGAAAGATGATGAACTCTTTTGTCCCATCATTTCTTCTGCTTAATTGTTTGACAAAAGCAGAGGCAGCAATTCTTTAACAGCCAATATTATATGCTTTGAAGATCAATGCATTTTGCAGAATGACTTAAACTTAGTGAAATTTCCAGTTTTCATATCAGTACAGATGCTTAAAAGGACAAATTCTTCTGTTTTATTCAGTTATTGGTAATTCTGTAAATAGTGTCATTTATTTAATGTGGTTTGGTCATGTTGTTCCCATCATGATAATATGTGCAGCTATTAATTCAACAAAATTCAACTTATTTATTAAAGTACGTCAGATTAAAAGTACAGAGAGTGACTGTGCCCTTATAAACAATACATGTAGCTGTTTTACAGTGCTCACCATTCCTTATCACCAGAGACACAAAATATATAATCGGACACATACAACATAACCCAGAACTTTCAAATATGAAGATATTTTACAAATATTATTTTGGTCCCAAGCTTATTTACTTATACCATCGCAGGCCGAGGTGTATCTGATTCAGGTAGTGACCAGGTGTAAATCAGACATGGCGAATTTAGGGAGACTAATGCAAATGTGCAACAATTATTTTTGGCATTTTGTTTTTAAAATTGAATTTCTTGTGTTATTCAAACAGCTATGATAATTATGAAGATTATTTCAATCAAAATTCTGAGGATTATGGAGCGTGCAGGTATGGAAGACCCAGTGCTATGTTCCTGCCTGTGCTGTACTCTCTCTGTTTTGTGATCGGCATCATCGGCAACGGCCTCGTCTTCTGGGTCATTCTGGCCCGTCTGATGTTGCGAAGCATGACTGACGTCTGTCTTCTGAACCTGGCCATTGCTGACCTGCTGTTGCTGTGCAACCTCCCTTTCCTGGCTCACTACTCCAGAGCAGANCCATTGCTGACCTGCTGTTGCTGTGCAACCTCCCTTTCCTGGCTCACTACTCCAGAGCAGACTGGGTCTTTGGAGACGCCATGTGCAAAGTGGTCATGGGCACTTACTATGTTGGATTCTACAGCGGAATCTTCTTTGTCACAATGATGAGCATCGATAGGTACCTGGCAATCGTCCACGCTGTTTACGCACTGAAAGCCAGGACTCGGACATATGGAGTTATTGCCAGTGCTGTCATCTGGATTTTTGGGATTTTGGCCTCGTTTCCAGAGATTTATTTTATTTCTGCTTATTCCCAGTCTAACTCCACTCTGTGTGGAGTTCATTGCGACAAACAACACTTGAAAGTATTTGGCATAATAAAAATGAATGTCCTTACCCTAGTAGTTCCATTAGGTGTCATGGTGTTCTGCTACTCCATGATCATCTGGAGACTACTCCACAGAAAGTCAACAAAGAGGAAGACAATCCAGCTTGTGCTCTTTGTGGTTGTGGTGTTTTTCTGCTGTTGGGTTCCATACAACATAGCATCTTTCTTCAAGGCCCTAGAACTGATGTACATCTATGCTGGGTGTGATTCCAGCAAAGCTATCCAGCTGAGTCTGCAGATCACGGAGGCTGTGGCATATTCTCACACCTGTTGGAATCCTATCCTTTATGTCTTTGTGGGGGAGAAGTTCAGGAAACACCTGCTAACACTCATAAACAAGACTTTCTGCAAAAAGTACCCATTCATTCGTCCCAAGTCACAGTCAATGTACTCGCAGACAAGCAAAACTGAAGACACATCAACCAATCTGTGACTCTCAATCTCAAAATGTATTCAATTGCTTAAATTTTTCCCAAAAAGAAGGCTTCTTTTATTTTATACCACTAGATATTTTATTGGACCATGTCACTTTAATCTCTTTCTACAGGTACAATAGACAATGTCACGTCATGCATTTCCTTATATTCTTTTTGTAAATGGGTAATATATTTTATGCAGCTTTATATTTTTTGCATAGTGAAAACAGAAGATTTTTTGCTGTACTTTTAGTACTGTGGTTTGTATTTTATATTTTTATTTTTTGATTTTTTACATTGACTTTACAGCTGTAAATCTGTTTACAGATTCTGCAATTGCACAGCTTAAAAACTAATCTTTATGTACTTACTGGAATGTATTTCTAACAAATAACTAATCGGTCCAAGTGTTTTGTTCTATTTCATATCAAATGTGAGTAACATCAGCTTTAATCAACTGTAATGATCTTTGTGAAAGTTCTTTTTATTTCAAAGGCCTGTTGAAGAGTCAGATGTCTGACATGACTTTGGCCTTCTCATTTTATCATATTTGTGTTTTTTTAATGCTACTGCCCAGCCTAATGTGGCATGTTGCAGTTAGAACGCAGACGCGTGCAGATGTAAAGCGAAGAACTCAATTTAATGTTAGAGGTTGTTCCAAAGTCATAGTCACAAGACAAGCGTGGGTCAAAACCAGGAATCAGTCCAAAACAAGCAACGAAACAAACAAGGGTGAAGCACAAACGATATCCGAAAGACAAAACAGGTCGATAACCGGAGAAGCAGACAGAAAGACCGTTCAGATCGCATAGACAAGTCATAGCAATACTTCACACTGACAGGTTGTAAGGCACAGGTACTTATAGGGCTTAATGAGAGACAGGTGTACGGGACCAACAATCAGGAGAGACAGAGTCCAGACCAGAGGGTGTGACACTAACGAAAAAACTAAGAAACAGAAACTCCTGGGATGTGTGTCTACCCCAAAAGCAGCATATTTTCATGTTTGATGCAATACAATGATATTCAGGAATTAATGCATATCAAAACATTTTACCAAATTTAGTAATAATACAACATAGTAAAAACAAGATTCTATTAAAATTTGATAATGGCAGATTAATATCTTTAAAAAATCTATACCCATCAGTAAAAGGAAAAAAAAATCCAAATGTGGTTGACAGGTGCAAAACCCACATTTTTCTGGCTTTCAACCAAGTATCAATTTGCATGGGTTGACGACAAGAGTTTCACATTCTTTGCTAACTGCAAACATAACAGGTTTTTTGAAAATATTCAATTTTTGCAATTTTTGCAGCATCTGCGTTGACAGTGACAGTATCTATTATGAATTTAAGATTTAAATACTGAGGAAATGGCTAGAAGGTTTGATGGAAATAATTCAGAGTACCTTGGGAAACATTGCTGTTTCTCCACATCATTTTTACCTCAGTCTTTCCAATCACCTGTCTGGATCTTTAACCATCAGCAATTGAAATAAGTTCAATTGCCACAGTGGAAAAAAAATGATGAGAATAGGATTGTTAGATACTCATATGGTTTCTTTCTATCACAAGCATAAGAACCCCCAAACACCTGTCATGAAAGCAAATTTCAAAGAGTATAAACAAAGGTTTATGAAGAAAGTGAAGCAGAAGTGGTGCAGTGAACAACCTTTGCAAAACAGCCTATGAAACACATGGGCAGTGTTTTGATCCAAGATGTCAAGACAAAGAACAAGGTAAAGTGTTCAGTGTGGCCACTGCTGATCCAAACTGAACCTGCTAATCCACGCTTGCCCCTGAGAAAAAACACAGTATAATAAAGAATCCCTGGTGTGTAAATGATGAGATCATGTGTTGTTCTAGTTTTGACATGACAAATCTTCCTGGGGCTGAGGTAGAGGTTTGTCAGAAGAATCAACCAAAACTGCTCAGAAGCTCTGAATGCAAATGTCCACCATGCATGCACCCTGCAAGGGCTGCTGAGGTTTTTTTTCAGCATAGTACAAACCAGCTATGCAATTTCAGCAGAGCTACCAAAGTTGCAGACTTAGCAGGGGTGTCAGAAAGCGCTTTCCTCTTCTCCAGAAATACTCACCAATATGGCTTCTTTAGCCAGTATAACTTTTTTTCTTCTGAAGAGGTGGTAATGTTTATGAACTTACTGCTAGTTCTTCAGCCTCCTGCAAACACCAAATGCAAAAAGATTTTATTAAAACTGTCTATGAGGAAAACATGTTTAAACAGTCATTTTAACTGCTTGATTTAAAATTTTTGAACCACATTGAATTTATAAATATAAATCTTTTTTCTTTTCAGTTTTCCATGATTCACTAAAGGTTTTTCAATCTAGTACGAGGCATCTTTAAACCTTTGGAAATTCCCAAAAATCTTTTGATCACTCTTTTCAATCCAGTTAATGTCAACATTTAAGATTTTTATTGTCTGCAGTTATAGCAGAAACGTATGCAAATTAAAACAGGCGTGTCTGTCATTGTTGTTTCAGTATTTATATGACATTGAGAAAACCTAGGTAATTCCAGCTGATGTATAGTAAAATAATGATCACAACATCAAATCTATACCTTGTGTTTAATCAAAGGTGAAATACCGACTAAATGCTAATAACCATGAAGCTGGACGTATTTTTGCAAGATGTCACGGAAGACAAGCCGACATTTACCTCAAATAGATCAGACGTGTTAATCTTCCTGTTTGTATGGTTCCTGAGAAACTATAACCACATCTTCCACTTTAAGAGCTCTGTGGTCTCAGAACTGCAAAATAACACACATTTCTTATTTGACGTTCAGCTGACCAGAGTAGTTCAATAAAACTCCTGAACAAATATCCTTGACAACCTATCATTATGTAGAAATGCTGTTATGTTGTATGTTATTCTCTTAAAAAAAACCTTAATATCAGGTACGGTACAAAAAGAAAAAAAGTGAAAAGTATGTAGTTGTGGGTATTTGGTTATGTAGAAAATTGAACTGCTGATTTGTGATGGTTATCAGTGTAAATGTCCATGTGTGACACATGGCAGCGGGTGGACTCAATCATGATCTTAAAAACAAACCCCTCCAGACCAGCACTGACATTCAGAAGCATGTCTGCACAAACCATCCGCTTTCAATAATCGCTGAATGCACTGAGCATTACTCTGGAAGCACAGGGGGTAAAAATAATGTAAATATGTGCAACACTACATAGGACCTGTGGTGCCAGTTAAAAAACAAACTAATCCATGAATAACTGGTTCATGTTAATTTTACATGTTCATTAGCATTAGCTGAGCATTTTAACCACGCATTTTGTTTTACTAGATTTTTGTTTCGCTTTTTTACATACATTCTGAAGAAACTATATTTCAGAGTAACTTTTTATACTTTTTACTTTTACTAAAGTACATTTTTGGAAAAAATATTTACATTCATGCAACATTATATCTCATTACTTTGGAATTGTTCTGAATTTTTTATTTTTACTTGCTCGCATCAATCGCATCACTTTTCCTGTGAACCAGTGGTAACCCTGTGGCACACCTAGGGGCCAGGGTGTGGAGAGTGTTCAGGTGCATGACAGTGCTGGGTGGCCTGACACAGTGAAACCACAAACATAAACAGTTTTTATTTGCACCTACATCAGTACTCAGTCCTTTTCTGAGCTATGCAGTGCAGGTCACTCTTTTCTCCATGACAGTCCCTTTGCATACTGCTGCCCGAAATTCGTCCCTCAGCCAGCTGTGGCCGAAGGTAGAAGAGGTGAGTGCACTAGCGGGGTGAATAGTGGCATCAATTCTAAGGGCCCACATCCAGAGAACGCCAACAAAAGGTTTTATGTATTCTGTTTGGGGGGGTATTCTTTAGGTGACCCAAAATTCCAAGTGGCATACTTGTGTGAGGGTACAGAAAAGCTGAATAGTTTACAGTACTGTGCAAAAGTCTTAGGCATGCAACTTCAATGTCTGTTGAGAAGTACAGGTAGATTCTTATCTACCATCAGGGAGGTTTCTGATTGGTCCCAAATTCATTCTGCAGCCTGAGAATGACCTCAAACACCCAATCTCAGTCATACAGAACTATCTTCAGCAAAAAGAAGGAATCCCGCAACAGATGGTATGGTCCCTACAGAACCCTGATCTCAACATAATCAAGTCAGTCTGGAAGTACATCCAGAAAAGTCTGCAGAAGAACTGTGGCTAGTTGGAATGTTTGGAAGAACCTACCAACCTCTACCTTAAACTGCATGTAAGTTTGCATAAGAGAGTTGATGCTGTTTTAAAGGCAAAGGGTGGTCCCACCAAATATTGATTTGATTGAGGTTTTTTCTGTCTACTGCACTTTTTAGAAGGTTTATTGATTAATAAGTATTCATGGCATTATTCTTGGAACCATCCTTGCTTTATAGCATTTTTCCCCACAGGTGCCTAAGACTTTTGCACAGTACTGTATGTCTTCCTTAGCTGTCCCACTTTATGGCAAACAACTGCATCCCACTGGAAGCAGCAGTGTGGATACATGTGGGTTATCCTGCCTAAAATGTACACTGGCTACACTTCCACCCAAATTCCTAAAGGTCTGTAGTCTGAACCCCCACCTGCACTTTGCCAGTGTGCTGTCACTTATGTCAACCAAAGGATGTCATTCTCATTGTAAATCAACTCCACACCTGCTTCAAAAACACATTGTGCATCAAGTTGTTGCTCTTGTAGAGGTAGATTGCTAACCATTTACTAACTAGGTAACAAGCTCTGCTTCATTTCCAACGCAACTTCAAAATCAGCACTGGAATATCATTTATATAGCTGTGAGACAACTCCTTACTGAAGCAGCTACATAATGTGGATTCAAACCAGCACTGCCACTATCTAATTTTGATACCCTAAGTGAACTGTTTGCTGGTGAGAGGCAGTACAGGTTACCCCCTACTGTGAAGCGTAACGTGTTCCTGAAAATCTGCTCTTAAGCCAAAATCTCAGACATAGTTGCCATCACAGCACAAACAGCTCGTTACCCGTAAATGTAAAAAATTGTCCTGTTTTTAGTAGTAACTCGATAAAGGCAGTAAATAATTTCACTCATACACAAAAACTGGTCAGTCAGACTCATTTGTCGTGGAATAGCTGTATTTGCTATTTTGAAGGTTACTTCTATAGAGACTAGGTATAGCAGCTGAACACGTGATATGAAACCACCAAGCTGTTCTTCTATAACCACATCTGTGTCCATCTGAACTCAAAATTATGTAGTTACAGTTGTCACTAAGATTCCAGTGGGTTCCTAACCTGATGAAATAAGATTTGTATCATGTTAAGTAAAAAAACTGCGCTCTTAAGTTGCTTGAATTAAATCCGGAGTTAACATGGAAACAATTGCAATGATGAAAGACACTGAATATTTTTATTTTTTTATAATGGCTAGAAATCTCTTTCTTCAAACTCTCAAACTAACTGGGCCCCCCATATCTCCTAACCCACAGACAAATAGAAAAACACCCAGAAATTACCTTTAACTATGGTGAAAGTTTCCAGACTGAACACCATTCACTTTGATTTGAATGAATTTCAAAGTTTTTTTCAGTTTTTCGAAATTCTTGGAGATCACAGCATGATCAAACCCTATTAAATATCATCACCTTTATGCCATCTTGTTTTTTTGTATGTATCTGAATTTTCTCAGTACACCACTTTTTTATGCTGTGAAGCAGCTCTTTTCTGTTGCAATGTTAAATAAAAACAAAACAAAACTATTATTTTGAGTGTAGAGTGCTGATGTTAGAATGGGCCCGGTTCATCGGTGTCATGTCAGCTGATGGAGTTTTGCAAGTACTACATGAGTAATCTTACTCACTTTCCAGACTATTGGTCAAGACAAACTCAAACAAAAACTGAAATTAGCTCACTTGTCAAAGTTTCATGTTTGTTTTTTATATCTGCACAAGCCACAACTACAGTTCCCCAACATTGTGTACTGAATGAAACGCTGTCGAACTCAGCAGGCAGACAACCTAAACATAGCCATTGATGGTTTTTCAATAATTACCTTGACCTGTCTTCTCCACCAGGACGGACATCCGCCTGCCTCCTGGCCTTCCCTGTGACACTGATGGTTACAACTGGTTTCTTTCAACGATGCAGCCTATGTGGGGGTTTGAACTTCTGACTTGCAGTTCTTTTCTCAACAGAATCTCAAATACTAAGAAGGAACAGGGTACTTTTCAAGGTACTAAAAGAAGGACAATTAACAGGCTAAGTTTAAAACATGTTTGTGTTTAGGGCAATGTAGTGTAGTGGTTAGGACCACTACTTTATACTCTAAAGGACCCACGACTTCAGTGGCACTCTTGACCAAGATATTTACCCAGAAATTATGCACACAGTAAAAATACTGTGCTATATACTTTGGTGAAAGTGTCTATGAATAGCTTAAGGCACAAAAGCTAACATCCTAAATTGCTTTGGGCAAAAAGTGTCAGCTAAAGCCTATCATTTCTTGTGGTCCCAAACATAAAATGTTCACATAAATAATATAAAAACGAAGTTCATGTATGTACAGTTAAGATGACAGTGACAACCTTTACTTTACTGCACATGTAACTAAAGCTCAGGTGCAGGACAGAAACTCCCCTGAGTGCGGTTACCCAGTGCAAAAAAACAGAACAAATGGTTTTCAAATGTGCAGCAAAGCAGGTAGTGAAATAACATGTCTGAAACCCTCTGCCTGCACCTACCCTGTCTGTGAAAGTGATAACAATGGTAAGATAATAATCGCATTTTATTTCTACAGTGTGTGTGCTGTGCATAATTTATTTGATTTTTGATACACATTGAATGTTTAAGCATCAGTTCATTATAAAATGATCAATCAGAAAATAAAATTGAATAAAGTGCTTTCTGAACTTGAAAAAGGCATAGATGCGTGTTAATTATGATATTATCAAATTAATTCTCTATTATTCCCATAAATTAACATTTTGACAGAAACACGAAGGTATGAACCCAGTAGATGCCACCACTGTCTGTGATGAAAAGTAAGTAACGGACTGAACATTTTCACTGCATACAAGAAAAAACACATTACTGTGTTGTGTCATAGCGAAGAAACCATAAATGCTGTCCCACAGTGTGTGGTGGTTGACAGGCAATAAACAATAATCTAAAGCAGGCTTTGCTCTTAAATTTACAAAAAACAACTTTTAGTTTCAATCTCTGATTATATATTATGTGTAGAATAATTTACATTGTTCTGATACAAAATTGGTATGGTATTTTACAGCACCTGTGAGACTATGACATTTCAAAGAAATCAAGTATGCAAGCATTAAAAATATTCTTATCCTTTCATATATTACTTCTAGCATTTAATACTTTTTTTAAATTTTTTAAAGCTGGTATGAGAATTACGACGATTACTACAATGCTTCTGAAGACAGTTCAGTGTGCAGGTATGGAAGACCCAATGCTACGATCCTGCCTGTGCTGTACTCCCTATTTTTTGTGATCGGTTTGATCGGCAACGGCCTCGTCTTCTGGGTCATTCTGGCTCGTGTGAAACTGCGCAGCATGACAGATGTCTGTCTCCTGAACCTGGCCATCGCGGACCTGCTCCTGCTTTGTACCCTCCCCTTCCTAGCTCACTACTCCAGAGCAGGCTGGGTCTTTGGAGACGCCATGTGCAGNTCGTCTTCTGGGTCATTCTGGCTCGTGTGAAACTGCGCAGCATGACAGATGTCTGTCTCCTGAACCTGGCCATCGCAGACCTGCTCCTGCTTTGTACCCTCCCCTTCCTAGCTCACTACTCCAGAGCAGGCTGGGTCTTTGGAGACGCCATGTGCAAAGTGGTCATGGGCACTTACTATGTTGGATTCTACAGCGGAATCTTCTTTGTCACAATGATGAGCATCGATAGGTACCTGGCAATCGTCCACGCCGTTTACGCCCTGAGAGCCAGGACTCGGACATATGGAGTTATTGCCAGTGCTGTCATCTGGATTTTTGGGATTTCGGCCTCGTTTCCAGAGATTTATTTTATTTCTGCTTATCCCCAGTCTAACACCACTGTGTGTTCAGTTAATTACAATACAGTAAACAAATCCTGGCAAATAAGGATCCTATTAAAAATGAACATCCTCTGCTTTCTGGTTCCACTAGGCATCATGGTGTTCTGCTACTCTATGATCATTTGGAGACTACTCCGCAGCAAGTCATTGAAGAGGAAGACAATACGGCTTGTGCTCTTGGTGGTTGTGGTCTTTTTCTGCTGTTGGGTTCCATTTAATGTAGCATCTTTCTTCAAGGCCCTAGAACTGATGCACATCTACACTGGGTGTGATTCCAGCAAGGCTATCCAGCTGAGTCTGCAGATCACGGAGGCTGTGGCATATTCCCACAGCTGCTGGAATCCTATCCTTTATGTCTTTGTGGGGGAGAAGTTCAGGAAGCACCTCCAAAACCTCATAAACAGAACTTTCGGCAAAAAGCACCCATTCTTTCACACCATGTCACAGTCACTGCACTCACAGTCTAGCAGAACTGAGTAAATTTCAGCTCATATGGGAACGTCAGCCTCAGAATGCATTTAACTGCTTAGTTTTTTCTGCAGAGTTCCTATTTTGTTTTATCACACAAATGGATAATTTCCTGCACCTTTTAGATGTTAGTTATGTTTTTGACCTTGCAAAAGTTAATTCTTTAGCACAGATATGAATAAATATCAGAATGTCATGACATTAGAGCTCACTTAACAAATATTCCATGTACACTCATTTCTAAATAAATTTGAATATGCATTTAATACATTTTGGTGACTTTTGAAAATAATTGCAGAACAACATTTTTACCATTATTCTAGGATTCTTCATTTTTTGTTGAAGCTGTCTCAGTATTTTACTTACCTTTATTGGCCTTAATCCAAAGCAGTTTACATAATTTGAGAGTAACTTCAGTTTTTACAGCTTGGCATTTAACAAAATCATTCATCTAAAGCATGAATCGAACACTGAGTTTGTTACTCTTTGTCCTATGGGGTGTAACATTAACAAACCACTATCTTCTCTAACTGTTAAGCAATATTGAAAAATGTAAATAAAACAGTGCATTTTATTTTAAACTGCCAATTTGTACATTTAAAGACATTGTATTGAGAATAGGCCACAACATTAAAATACAAAGACATACAGAATCTTAACTTATAACTTGCTATGAGTTTTTAAATTTTCTTAGATATCTACCTAACACGGCACCAATATTATATTTTTAGCTCAGTATCAAAATATTCAAGGATTTATATAGATGAACAGTAAATAAACTTCAAGAAGAATTACTTGTGAAATAGTGCCAGATAAAAACAATATTATAGAACTGAGTACATAATTTGTTATTGGTAAATATTAGCTTTAAAAAAAAAAAAAAAAAAAAAAAAAAAAAAAAAAAAAAATCATACCCACCAGAAGAAAAATGAACCTACCAGTGGTTGGCAGATGCAAAACCCGCAGTTTTTTGGCTTTAACCAAACTGTCGTCTCAACATTACTAGTGTCAATAGCAGGTGTCAAAAGCTACTCTAACAATAAACACAGATTTCTGCAGGTTTACTAGTTGTGTAGTACATTTCTGTGTAAAAAGAAAATTGATCCATACAAAAGGCACTTGTTATATTTATCAAAACAAAGGTCCAATATTTAACAGTCCATCAGAAAAAACACCTTTTATAATATGAGAACATAATGAAGCAAATTTTGTTGAGTGTTCATATCAGTCTGACATTTTGCAAACATTTGACCGTTTCATAAACATCTAATTTCTAAAGCTGAAGAAATGGTTCAAAGATTCGAAAGAAACAATTACTCAGCCTAGGATACTACAGCATCAGTTCCCCAAACATAATTCATATCTGTTATTTAAAAGTCTGGTTGCTTAATTCTCTGAAAACCCGAAACAGTCAAACTAAAATAAAATGGCAGGAAAAAAAACCCTATTCCCTTTACACACACACACACACACACACACACACACACACACACACACACACACACACACACACACACACACACACACACACAA